>CM031879.1:1783803-1831612 GCA_018697195.1 Certhia americana
CTTCTCCTCCTTCTCCTCCTTCTCCTCCTTCTCCTCCTTCTCCTCCTCCTCCTCCTCCTCCTCCTCCTCCTCCTCCTTCATCATCACCAGCTTGGAACCAGGATCAGGTGAGAGTTCTGCTGCTTCCCTCCTAACAAGGTACGAATTCCAGATCAAATGTTAAGAGCTGCTTGTTTCTACGTGGAGAAATCAGATTCAACCCCTGGACTCATTCCAAGCAGGGATATCATTGCATTTGACTCTTGTGTTTCAAACTGTTAAAGCCTGCTGATCTGACACAGCTTGGGCTGGAACTAAAATATATCTGCATTTCAAAGATGGGAGGCAGAAGGAACTGTTGGGTAATTTAGTCTGACATTTAGGGTGTTGCAGGTCATTACGTGTAACTGTTACTCCCAGTTTTGAGCTCAGTAGCTTATGTTTGACTGAAAAATTGAAAAATTAACAGTCATCTGCTGAAAATGCTTTTCAGAAGGGCAGCCTGGCTTATTTGGGAGTTACTTAGAAATGAGGATTTCAACATCTCTCTTATTAATTTGTTCTATGGGACAAACAGTCTGTGCTTGCTTCTCCTTTTTTTTTTCTTTTTTCTTTTTTTTTTTTTTTCCCCACATTTCTAACTTGGATATGCCTAAATCTACATAGTTCCATGGGAATTTTAAGCTGGCATAAACCAGCAGAATTGCTGAAAGAAGCAGTCAGCATCCCCCTGGTCCTGGCCTGGGTGGTGAACCCACAGCAGAACCAGCCCCAAAGCAGCAAAATCAGGTTTCTCCAGGGTCAGTACCAAGATCTGGTTCATGGCACAGCTGAATAAAGGGGAATAAACAGTCAGGGATGAGAAATAGTAAAGGTGGCTGCAGCAGCAGGTGGTGAAGCCATAAAGTTGCTTGTAGCTGTTGGTTCTTGGACTCTTCCTGGTGGGAATCATGTCTTGACCCTTTTCTGATGGGAGCAGTGGTGGTTTGTGTTGCTGTGGAGCCAGCAGTGTCTGTGGGTTCATCCTCCTGGTGTTAAACACCACAACTTCACAACCAGGTGTGCATCAGAATGCTGGAATGAAAAAAAAAAATACAGTTAAGTGATGTAGCAAAAGCTGTTCAAGTGTTATCTAGGTATTAACATTTATTTTGTTGTTGAGTTTTTAGTATCTGTGTTGAGTAATTTGTAGCTAATACACAAGGGAAAAGGGCTTTGGTTTTACTGGAGGGCTTATGTGAGGCAAATTAGTCTGAGTGTTAGCAGGTTGAATGTGGAAATTCTCAGCATGTGAGGGTTGTTTTCAGTAAAGATTTTTTCAAAAAATAAACTCCGCTTTAAAGACAAAAATTGATATTTATCTTAAGACCAGATGTTGAACAGTATTTAGTGCTAAACCAGGTGACCTTTACACTAAATAATTTTGTTCTCTTGACTGAATGATTATTTGAGAATTTGGTAAGAAATCTCTGTGCCAGCTCTCATGCTTCTAATACTTTACTGTGCTTTGTAGTAAGAGTAGAACATCTTCAGCCTGTAAAAATATGAGATGTGCATCATACTAACAGAGTATTAGTTTATTGTGCTTACTTTGTAGTCTGAGGAAGGGTGAGGTTTTCTGAGATAGAGGAAGGAAGAGCTGAAGGTTTAAACAACAAGATCTGAGGACAAGTCAACCCCAGCAACAGAGGATTGTGCAGTCTGGGCAGGGGAATGTCTCTAGCACCACAAAACACTGTGGAGTTTGTTGCTGTGGAGTTATGAACTAGAAATTCAGAATATACCCGTCTCCTGGAGCATCACATACTGATGTTGTTCTCCATAGAAGGAAAAAGATTTTTTCCAGATACTGCTGAAAGTGTTGACTGATCGTTTTTTTTACTACTGTCAAAATAATTTTTGTTGTTTTCATTTCAGTTTAGCAGTAACTCTTACTGTAGTGAAAGATGTTGCATAAAATTGGCCTGTTTTTTCTTGCCAAAAGACTCCAGTATTGTTAAAGAAATGGTGCTGAATGGTTGAAGCACAAAGTCACTGTTCAACACCCTGGTTCCCTGTCTCTTCTGGTAGCACAGAGCAAAACTTAGTTGTATTTATGAGTGAAAAGTGTTCCATTTTTCTTTTGAGATGGATGTGGTTTTGGATAATCTGACTGTGAATTATTTCAGTAAAAATAATTCACCTTCACAAGTTTTAGCTGGTACAGATCTCATTTTAACCATGGGAAGTGATGAACCCAGCTGTACAGACATTCTGCAGAAGAATCTTCTTTCCCCTTCCATTGTTCTTTAGGAGCTCCTGACAGCCCAGGTCATCAGAGCTGTTGCCACCACTCAGGTGAAAACTCATTCCCTTGAGATCTGACTAAATGTACATTCAACTCAAAAACACCTTTTAAAGTGACCCTCTGGTTTGGGGCTGCCTTGATTGAAACTTCTGGAAGTTTGCATTAAATTTCTGGCCATGCTTGTCCCAAGGATGTTCTACTGCTGTGCCTTGGGCTCATGGTTGGGCTTGGAGGTCTTTTTGCAACCTAAATAATTCTCTAATTCCCTTCTTCAGGAGTCTTTGTTGCTGCTGACAGAGCTTCCAAACTTTGATACCTTTCTTTCCTGTTTTACTTCTCTCTGTACCTCATTTCTGGTTGACATCTGAGCCTGAGGAGTCCTGTCACAGGACTTGTGTCCTGGTTATTCTTTTTACCTCTATTTTGTAGAATCTTTTGGTTGAATCTGTGGAAAAGCTTTCTTGGCTGAATTTTTTTCTGGCAACCTGTTTTTATGTGGGAAATTCCCATATTTCTCATTTAAAATTCTTACTTCAGGTTTTTATTGAAGACAGCGAAGGGTGCCTTTTCTGGTTTTTCTGTTCGTTTGTTTTTTTTTGTTGGTGTTTGTTTTGTTTTGTTAAATATTTGTTTCAGTATTCATTGTGCAGATGTGTATCACCCTGGTGAAGCTGTAAAGTAGCCAAGCTTTGCTGATCTTCACTGGAGGTGGAATAGTTTAAAGAAGGCTTTGTGGTCTGCTTTAGTTGATTATACATCAAAATTAAGAGAAAGGTGCCTTTTTATTTTCCAAGCATTTGCAAATAAACCTTAAAAACCCATCAAAGCAAATAGCAAACAATTTTCTTTACAACACAGGACCTGTTCTTTTATTTTTATTTTTTTTTTGTGAGGAGATGGGATTCTTGCCAGCCATCAAAGTTTTCACAAGATTGCTCCTACTTTCTCCTTATTATGTCAAATAGTAAAACATAAAAAATTGTTGACAAGCTTTTTTAAAAAAAAAGATATCCAGGATTGACACCTTTTGCTAAGATAGCACGTAGCTGCTTTTTAGGTGGAAAATAATGGGTATTCGAATAGAGGATCAGTAAACAATGCTGAAATAGAAGTTGTTCGGGTTTTTTTGCTTTGTTTTTTGAAGAAAGAATCTTAAATGATTAATTGCTTCTGGGATCTTAATATGGTGGCTTTGGAGTTCTCCAAGGAGGGCAGTGGGACTCGCTGTCAGTGTAATTCCAATCTGCTATTGTATCTGTGACTTACTACCATTTTATATACATATAAAACATGTATATGTCTGCATATAATTTTTGAAATATTGAATAAAAATGAAGTTTTGTGCTTGGTTCAAGCTGTTTGGGTGCCTTCTGCAGATATAAAAATACAGTTATCAAGGAAAATCAATTTTCTATCTGGCTTAAAAAAGTTGTTGTGGTTGTGTGTCAATTCTATGCATAGCAAGTTCTGAAGAATTTGGGAAAAAAAAATTGCAGCTAGAGAAACCAAAAACTTAAACTAATGGTCATCTATTCCTTGAGCTGTGGTTGAAATGAAGAATAGGGTAAAGAACTTTGCACTGAGAAGTCGTGGCTAAAATATTCCTGATGTGAACCAAAAAGGAAATTCTGCAGAGAAAAAGGGGAAATAAAAGTTCGGATCTTGTTAATTAAGGTTTTGGCAAGCTGACGTTTTGGGCTTTCTTGAAAACTCCAGTGTGGGATGCATCACGACTGCTATTTGAATTTTTGGTGTCTCTTCTGACCATGGTGGGGGGAAAATGTTTCTTATGGTGCTGTGTTTGCCATCATGTGCAAGTCTCTGGTAGGAGGGACATGGAGAATTCCCTGAGAGTATCCAAGGGTATTTTTGGGAAGCAGCTTTTTGGAGGATGGAATAGAGACTGGTCAGAAAGGAGCCTTTGACAGGAATGGAGACTGAGGAGAGGAAATCCAGCAGTCTCTGGCAATGTTCAAACAGGGAAGAAAGACTTATTTGAGGGATGCTTAGGGATTTGTGAAATTAGGTTGTTAATGGATTGAGAACAAATCTGAAAGCAAAAAAGGAAAAAAAGAAACCACAGTGGACCAGGGGAGTTACTTAAAAGTCTTTTATTCATCTTGCTTTTAGTTTTACTATTCACACGTCCCATGTTTTATGTATTTTACTAATAACACAGAGCTCAGGAGTTTACAGTGCTTTTAGTGTTCAATGATGCTCATTCTGGAGGAGGGAGCAGAGCTCTTCCATCACTCAGTGACTCCCAGAGCAGGGCTGGTAGAGGCAAAATATCAACTTTGAGGCAGCCCAAGCCAGGAGGCTGGAAATGAACAAAAACCTGTGTCCTCTGAAGGCTGAGAGAGGAGATTTTATTTGTATTTTGAGGAGTCAGTAGTATTCTTCCGTGCAGGTATGGAAAAGAACTGCAGTGTGACATCCCTTTCTTCAGGCGTTAGAGAAAACAAAAGAAATCCAAATCTTTCATTGAGTTCATCCTATGGCTCCCATGCATAACCTTTATATGGGGAAGAGAGGAAGACCAAGAGCCCAGGAATCCAGTCAGATCCAGAGAGGCAGAGATTAAACTGGGATTAAGAAGTTTGAGGTGGAGGAACATGGCAGAGATGGGCCACTGACAGAAACAGGATGTCTGAAGAGTATGTGTTAAAATGAGCATATTTAACATAAAGACATTGAATAGAGTTTTCCAAAATACATATTAAAAGAAGGAGAGAACCAAGAATTCTCTTACAGTCTTTGAAGTTATTTACTTCAGTGGTTGCAGTGGTTTTTGTCACCTCCTGTAGGTGAAGACTTCAGTTTGTTGAGGCATTCCTGTGGAAAGGTGTAGGATTTACATCAAGTTAGAAGACGACTCGTAACACAACTTTTGACTTATCCTCAGGGTGATATTGCTCTGAGAGAAAGGCAGATGAAAATGACAGGCACTGGTGCCTGTTGAGAACTGGATGCCCTGGTTTTGAAAACATCTCAGTGGGTTGAAAGGACTCACACTGGGAAATTGGTCAAGCACCAGATTTGGTCTGAGTGAACACTGGAGATAAAATTCACCTTTATCTGTGAGAATAAACCAAAATGGGATCATGAGTGCAGAGTGAGGATGTGCTTGAGTGTAGTGTGAAGATGCCTGAGGCAGGGATGGAAAATCCACCTTTCCTCAGAGGAAAGAACCATCTGTGATAAAAGGTCATTTTGAGGCTTTGGAGACATGGTTTGTCAGAGACACTTGAGGGAACTGGGGCAGAGGAGAGGTTTTCTCCTGCATTAGGAGGACATGCAGGAGGTTATAGCTGTAATTAGGAAGAAGAGAACAGAGAAAATGCTCTGGATTTTCCACAGTGTTTTAAAATGCTGTGTCTGCAGGGAAAAATCCCCAAAAGATGCTTAACAAACTAAACCTGATGGGCTGAAAGGGAGGCATGTCCCCAAAATATGGAGGTGGATGGAAGGTGTGCCCTGGGCTGGTGGGATGAGGGAATTGTCAAAACTCGTGTTCATCCTAAATTCAATCCAGAGAGGATTAAACAGGTCTCACTTCTGTAACTGCTGGAAATGAGGGAAAGAAAGTGCCTGGTTTTGTCATATCATTTTCAGAAATCTTTTTCATAAATGGGAAAATGAGGTGACTGAAAGAGATGTGGAGAGGGAAGCAAGAAAGGAAAAACTGTGGAATCCACCAGGATTTTTTTTGTCCTTGGTGGGATTCAGTGACAGACAGAAAGAAAATGGTTTCAGATTGTAATTTTTAATGATGCAAGTGATTGAAGAAGGCAAGAAAGAGAGAAGGACCTGCCTTGGAGGGCAAAGTGAGCACTGAGGAGATCATTCAGAAAGTTTAATTTCTCTTACTTCATTGTAATTTTTTTCTGTGTAATAAATGCATATTTAGTTGTTTTTTATCCAGTAAAACTCAGCTCTGGAATTAACAAACATGCTCTTCTGTCTTTTGTGTGTCTCTTCATGGAAGGGTGGAAGCAAATCCACCTCTTACTCTTGAGGTGCTGCCAGGCAATTTGTGGTGCCATAAATACAAGCATTTTTATATATATAAAAATATATAAATACATATGTGAGTGAGGTCTTGAGAAATCACTGACTTGGTCATATTAATCATATCAGCATAGAGAGGGGGAAGAAGTCCTCTGAATGTGGGAATGACCATTTCCACCATGGATAGTTTTAATAGAAATGATTTTTTTAAGGCTTATGTTGACCTGTTTTTTTGTTTAAGAAGTGAAAATGAGGAAACAGAAAAGATTCTTGAAAAATTGAATTTTATAATTTTGACCTATAACAGAAAGTGTAATAAGGTTTTGCTTTGGTTTGGTTTTTGGTGGGTTTATTTATATATTTACATGCAAATGACTAGTTTTTGAAAAGATGAGAAATCAGAGAGGGGAAAGGAGAATCTCTTGTACTTTCAGAGCAGCAACACAAATGCAGAATTGGATGCTTTGCTGGGCTTCTAGCTGTGTTTTAAGTAAGGAGAATTTTCCTGGTTTCTCAGGCTGAGTGAAAGTTGGGAGCAGTTTGCTGTATGATACGGAATACAGTGAATCAGCATTCGCAATGGCAGCTATTTATAGTTACTCTATTTTTATTCAAAGCAAAACAATAGCACTGAATTTCAGGCAGTTGGACCAGACACTCAGGAAGGTCTCTCTGGAAGCTGAGGGGGGGAAAAAAGAAATTTTAAAAAATCTCATCATGCTGGATCTTGAGGGCTGAGCTCATCAGCTCCGCCGGCATCTCCATTTCAGTGCCGTCCTCCGAAGGTGAAATCTGGGGCTGTGCTGGGGAGCTGCAGGAGCAGATGCCTCTAAAATGTGGGTTTTCTCCACTGTTCAGGGGCTACCAGCATTCCTTGCATTTTGTATTTGAGGAACTGAGCAGTGTAATTAATGCCTGTTAATTTTCACCGTCTCTTCCAGGTTTTCTGTGACTGCTCCATGTCCTCCTGCTGCTGCTGCAGCCAGCGTGGATCCGAATGCCGTGGCTACAAAGGCTTATTACTGTCTCATGCTGGGTCCCTCAAATCCAAGAGCTACTTGGCAGTTTCCAAGGCAACCACCTGTGGAATAATTAAAAAGGATGAAGTGTTAGCGTGCCAGATATAAGGAATTCTTGCCTGGAAAGAGCATTTCACTTTCTTCCGTCCTGAAGAATCAAACGTGCTTCTGCCAGCAAAGTTAAGGTAGTACAATTAAAAAGTAATGGTTTATTTTCTGAAAGTTTGAGGTGGAGCAACAAGCCTGATAGGACTGTATGCTGTACAGAAATGACCATGGTTCCTTCTGGGTTAATATTTTGGGCAGATTTAAATGGAAAATGCACGAGAAAGGCGGTGATGGAAAGGCAGTGTGGATGATCAGTATTTTGTATTAGTACAACATTTGCCTGGACTGTTTTGCACTTTATGCCGTCTTCCCTCGGATGATTTTAAGCTGGGAAGGACTAAAATGGAGCATACATTAGTTGGAGCATAAATATAGGAAGTGCAGCCTTCATGCCAAGTACACTGAGATTTCTTTGGCATTCACTGAAGTGATAGATATAAAAGGAATCTAGGAGTGGGCTCACTGCAAAATGACAGTCGGAATCAAGGATTGATCTTTATCCCAGAGCTTAAAGGGTGGGCAGTGACTAAGTCCATGCTGAACCAAACTGATAATCAGGTTTAGCTGCTTCAGTGAAGCAGCAGCTAAAACCATTTTGGAGTCACGTGTTTCCAGACTCAGAGATTAAATTGCACGGTGGGAAAAAGCAAATATTAAGCAACAGAAGCCTGTTAGAATAACAAAAAATAGCAAATTCGGTCCTGAAAGTTTGAAACGTTGCTTCAGAAGTTGATGGCAAAGGTGTTAGACTTCAGATACCAGGAAAAGTTCTTCTCCAAGTATTATGTTACTGGATATATTTACTCATTTTATCTTCCTTCTCTGCCAGTCATTCAAATATAGTTGAATAAAAAAATATTTTTCATTTCTGACAATGGAGTTAAATGGAGAAAACCCACATTCCCATTCTTCCCATAGTCCAAATAACTGCTCAGTTAAGTCTGGTTACCTTGCCTGGTGCTCTTGCACAGTTAATTTTAGGTGTGATGCTTTTGCGTAATTTATTTTAAGGAGAGGAAAAAAAAAAAAAAAAAAAGTCCTAAATTTTGAAGTAGAAATATTTGGGATGCCATCTGGGCTTTACATAATAAATTTTTCCTGCCAAAATGTTTGTGGGATTCTGTTGGGATGTGGATGGGATTTCACATTCCATCTCTTCCACAGCACAAGAAGATCATTGTTTTTCAGATATGGTGGGTCCAAGAAGAAATAGGAATTGTGTGGTGGCAGCTCTGTGATTTGAGGGAATACAAATGGAGTCTACCCAGTAACGACTCTCACCTTTTATAGATGTTACCTAATTTCAACAGCAAATATTTGCAGGTACCAACTGAGTACAGCTGCAGTTTCCCACCTTAATACTCGATTTCCTGTTCATTGGTTGGTTGTCACCACATCTTAAATGCCAGAATGGTTTTCTTTCTGAAGTATTTCTTCAGCCTGTTAATTCCTTTCAGTATGCAGCTGAGGAAAGTGGTTTTTTTCAGGCAAATGCTGTTTTCACATGTGGAAGGAGTGCGCTGACAAAGTGTCTGCACCAAGCACAGTGAGGAAGATAGAGAATTTAGACACATAGAGAATTTAGAGTGAAGGTAGTTAGTGTGTGTGGATCCAGATCTTTGATCTTTCCAAGCAGCATAACTAACTCCCAAAGATGGAATTGGGTACCTGTGAAGGAGCACGAGTGCATTTGTGGAAGCCTGACATAGCAGCAATCAGGTACAGTAAAGCAGGATTCCCAGGAGTGTACACAGAGGAGTTTCAGCTTGGATGCTCCTATAAAACACCCCAAACCCATACAAATACCTCCATTTTTCTGTTTTACCTCAAATGCTTTGGGTGAGGTTTGCCCATGAAGTTTAAATATCCAGGTGCTGCTAGAGCCAGAGGTGAACAGCAGGTAGGATGAACAGTTCCTATTCCAGACCCCCCTGAAAGGGATGGCTTGTTTCTAAAGAGGAGCCTGTAGAAAGGAATCCATCTTTTCCATGGATAGTTCAGCCTCTACAGCTGATACAGCCCAGGTGACAAACCTTCCAGGAACTTCCAGTGTACAGTTAGATATATTTGTATACAAAATTCATTCTTCTATGCTTGTTTCTCCATATTCTATTCCTATTCCAGAGGTTCCAGAGCTAAGTGGAGTTGCGCTTGATTACTGCTACAATCCCTTTGCTCATCCTCCTCTTCCCAACTTGGACATTTGACCCTGTCAGTTTTCCCAGCCTTTATCTGCAAGCCTGTGGTTCAGTATCAAGGGTAGTGAAGAGCCCCTGGAGTTTGTTAACATAGTTTGTAAGAGAAATAAAAACATCCATGCTAAATTTAGGCAGCTGTGCTGTGTGAAAGAAAATACTGTGACCAGGCAAAATTGATTTCTGATGTTTTTTATGTAGGTTATGTTTTAATAATCTTTATCCCTGGGAAGACTTACAGGACTGAAGGGAGTAGATGGTTAGAGGTGGTGATTTGTTCAATAATTTTAATCTCTTAAAGTGACTCAGTATTTGTTGACATAGAAGTTATTTCTGTAGCCTTGGCTGTTAAGTAAGAGTTAGTGTTATATGCACCCAGAAAAGTAAAATTGTGTTTCTAATTCTCTTTCTGTGGCAGAAGATTTGTTTTGCTCCATATTGAAGTAAGTTGGTGTCTTTCTGCGAGTTAAAAAATGGGAAATGCTGATATGGTAATTCTTTCAAAGATTATTCTGATACAGTGAGTAATATTGTCCTATTTTTATACCATCAGATCAACTGTAACAAGAGTCAGTGTGGTAGCCTAAAAGTGTCATTAAAATACCCATTAATTTTGTTAAATGAGTTAGGACTATTTCCTGGAATAGGCAGGACTTCCATATTGTTGCTTGGAAAGCCAGGTAATTTTTCAGGTTAGGATTTTTCAAAGGGAGTTTTTCCTTTGAGCAAGAGTAGAAATATAGGGGAAATTCAGGGAAAGAGCAATAAGCTCAAGTCACCTTTGTGGAAAAGGGAACTCAAATAATGAATGGACCCTTTTGCCTAGGCTTGATTCTCCTTTGAGAAGGAGGGAACTGCTCAGCTGCACTTTGGTGGATGGATGTTTCATGGGGAGCAAAGCTGCACTGCAGCTTTAATGCAAACAGAATTATCTGCAAGGTGACAGACTTTATGTTTAAGCACCACATCCCTTTCACTCCTCCAGCTGCTCCTGCTGGGCATTTTGGATATGCTTTTCCAGCAAAGTTCAGATGATTTTCCCTGATAGACAACACAGAAAGTCCAGAATAGAATGAAAAGGTCTGATGACTTGCAGAGAGGTAGTGAAGGTAGGAGGAGAAAAGCAGCTCTTGTCATTTACTGACCTAGAGCAGTGATTTGTCTTCAGCAGTGGCCACAGGGGGGTTCTTGAGGAGCACAGCAACAGAGTGAGAGCAGGGTCCTCCTGCACACCCCTCATTGTCCAGACATCTGTAGGACATGGATTGACTGAGCTGGATGTTCTGGGGTTTTGGGGTTTTTTTGGCAGTTTTTGCTGGACTTGTCTTTTGGAATTTGTTAGTGAGAAGTACTGGGAAGTGTAAAGTTCTAACTAACACATAACAGATTCTAACTAACTCAGCCTGTTCAGTGAGGAACCATATTCTTTTGTTAACTTTTGAGCCTGAACTCCATTTAAAATCCACTTCTTCCACAGGAAAAGACTTCAGTAATTCATACATGACTATTTCCATTACAGCCATGATTTTCTAGAGCTCAGCCTGCTGCAAGTGTTAGATCAGTTCAAAGCCTGCTGACCTGTACATGGAAGTAGGGTCACTTGCCCCACCTCCAGTCATCCTACTTAATACTTAATTTCATTGACATTCCTCATTAATTTCACTCCTGAAATTCATTTATATATTTTAATGTCCAGTGAGTAACCTGCACACGTCTTTTTGTTCTTCCCTATTTATTGACTGCCTTTGCTACTGTGAATTAACTTTACTATCATCAGCAGATGTTGTCATCCCACTGTTGAGCCCTTCTCATGTTATTTATGAATTCATTGAACAGTGCTGGGAACAGATCCCAGCTCAGATCCCTGTGGAAAGAAGAGCTGAAATGGCACCAAGTCCTGCCAAAAAGCAGAGTGGGTTTGCCCACTCCTGCACGTGGCACAGCTGAATTTGTGGTAAAATTACAGTGCTGTTTTGGTACACTTGTAAATGTGGAGTCTCTGTAAATGATTTGTAGGAATGGATAATAATATGTGAGACATAATGTCAGAATCAATAAGGTTGACAAAGACCTAAGATCACCAAGTTCTGCCCTCAAGCACCACCATATTCACCACTAAACCATATCCTCAAGTACCACATCCACGCATTTTTAGGTTCCACCACTTCCCTGGGCAGCGTGTTCTAGTGCTGCCTATTTGGAATTTCACCTTTCAAAGGTAGGGTGGGCCAGGGATTCAGCTTTTTGGATGACTGAGGATGATGTTCAATGTTTAAAACGTCCACACCTGTTTTATTCACAGCATTTTTCGTCTTTTGAGTTCTTAGTCTCAAAACCAACTTGGTTGGAACCTGCTGGTTTGCCACTCTCTGCATTGCCAGTAAATAGATAATTACATTGAATAAAGGAAATCAGGCAGCAGAATCAATCTCCACAATGATAAATACGTGCTTGTTTTAGATGATTACATGTAGGAAATTGCCTGAGCAGTGGAACTGTTACTTGCTCTTGTTTCCCAATATTAACGTAGCAAACATCTAATGTAAAACTGGGCCAGATCTAAAGGACCTGTAGCATGAAATAACTTCTCCAATGGTGTCCTGCAGCTGCAGCTTAGGGAAGTGGAGAGTTTAGGACACAAACGTGATGCACATGAGTGCAGTGTCCCAATGTCCCACTGCTGCTTCCTCTTACCACCTCTGTTGTTCCTAATTACTCCTGAAATTCTGTTTGCTTTTTCACTGCTCCTGTTATCAACTCCTGTGAAAACTGTATTTTCACAAAGCTATCTGCAGTGACTTCAAGGTCTTTCCTAATCAGGAAAAAAAACTAATTTAGAACCCCTCATTTTCTGTGTGTAGTTGGCTGCTTTTTTCTATATACAGTGCCTTGGAATTAATCTACTTGAATTTCATCTTCTGTTTTCTCTCCCAGTCACGCTGTATAATAACTAGCTGGAAGAAAAGCCTGAGAATAACTGCTTTGATGCATTTACTGGTTTATCTGTAATAGACCTGTGACCTCAGAGTGTGTCCTTTTCAGCATAATTTATTGTTCAGTTACATGAGAGAGGTCTAACTCCAGACCTGTACAGGAGTCTGATTTTATATGTGTGTGTGTAAGGGTTTATGTTCTCTGCATATAAATGAGCTGTTGATTAATAAGACGTTCCCCTTCTGCATTACAGCTGAGTTTTCTTCAAGATCTTATGGAGAATTTGGTTAATTTTAGGGATTCCCAGTCCATGGAGCCCTTTCAGAGCCGTCCTGTCTGTGACCTGCAGCTTGCAGTCCATCAGTTAGTATTTTCAGTGATTTGGTTTCCTGAGAAATCTGGCTGTGTCCACGTGCTCCTGGCTGTGCAATTCCTGGTAGGCTCTGGCAGTGAGCAATGCTCAACTTCCCGGAGAGGATCCTCTTTCCTGGTGCTCTCTGCAGGCAGGTGCCAGAGCTGGAAGTTCCCTAAACTGTTACGTACTGAGCAGTGAGTTCATCTGGGTTTTCATGTGGCAAAGAAGCATTTCTGAGGTTTTTTCCCCCTCCCCACAGCTTTGTCCTGTCAAGCCTTTTATCTTTCGTCGCCTACTGGCCCAGCAGGCTTTTTCTCATAAGCTTCACCCTTCTGGTGTATTTGATAAAATTTCCTCTGAGAACATCATTTCTCAGTATTCCTTTTTCAGCTTAAAATTTTGCGTTTAGTTTGTTGAAGTCTTTATTTTTTCCTGGAATCACAGTATGACTTCTTTTTGAGGCACATGCTTTTGAGCACTTTCTTAATATTGTTCCTTATTTTGTTTTAAGTTGCACTTATTCTATTCTTCCATATGCAGTATGGGGTTTTAGTAAGCTCTCACCCCCTTAATACCTTCACCTTTTTGCCTGTTTATTTTAGTTTACTTTCAAGAAGTTTCCTTGTTTCTTCATCACAGAATGCTTGAGCTTATTGAGGACCTGATTGAGGGTGCAACCCTCATGCTCAAGCAGGGATTTTTTTTTTTTTTTTAGTTGCACAGCTAAAAATAGAGAAAACTACTCTTTCAAGTACTGAACTTGAGTGCTTTGTAATCAGTAATGCAGCCACTCTTCAGCAGTGAAGATGCTGTACACAGGTCAGGACTGGGTCAAGTTTTGCCTCTGCTGTGGATTTTTGGAGTTGTTTGAAGGAAGTGCTAATTAATGGTGTCTTAAAAATGCAATGTTTACATTACAGTGACTACACTGAGACTCTCTCAGTCTCCAAAATCCTGCAGTTTGGCCACTTCAATTTCAAGAGCTGATGTTTGATGCTGATAATTGTCAGGTGCTTTCATGGGGCTGGGAAGTTTCAGAACCACAGAATGGTTTGAGTTGGAAGAGACTTTATTAAAGACCATCCTGTTCCACCCCCTGACATAGGCAGGGACACCTTCCACTACTCCAGGCTGCTCCAATCCTTGTTCAGCTTGGCTTTGGACACTGCCAGGCATGGAGCATTGTCTAGAACTGGGAAGTCTCTCTGTGCTGCTGAACTTGGTTTTGTGTCTTTTCTTTCTTCATGTGCTTTGTTGGAAGGAAGAAGTTTTGAGTTTCATGGCCTTCCATGCACTTTGAAATACTCTTGCCAAAAATGACAAAATGACACGAGAAAGTTTTTACCAGAAAATTTCGCTTTGTTGTGGCTCTCATCCTGCTGGAATAATTGGAGGGTGCTACCCCAGCCTCATACCACAGAAGTGGAATGAGCAGTTGAGTTCATCCTTCTGTTATCATCTCTGTGTGGTCAGATGAGCTGCTGTCTGTGCTCCTGAGCTGTAGTGAGGGATTTAGACACCCAAAATCCTCATAGACCCAGTGAAGGTATTTGAAAATGGAGTGAATTAAATCCCATCCTGGTATTTCGGTGTTTTGAACTGGCAAGTGTTTTCACTTTGAGGGAGGGTTTTTTTCAGTCATGATGGTTAAGAAAGTGCAATTTGATGCTTGATTAAAAGCCAGGAGAAGGCTTGCAATGTCTCTCTGAGTGAAAAGAAGTTACAATTCTATGGGTGACCTAAAAGGATAAAATGCGAGTGGAATTTTAAATCACATATAAAGATGTTATAAATTAATGTTGATTGCAAGGAACAGCTTGGTTTGACTTAGGTGCTTGACAGTTTCACCTGTTTTTTTCTTCCTTCTTCTATAAATAAGCAAAAGGTCTGCAACTTGGAGATGTACTCAGAGACTGCATTTCTAGTAGTATGTATCCCATTTCAGGGACTGCAGAAGCATGTAGTCACAGGACAAGGGGGAATGGCTTCAAACTGAGCGAGAGCAGTTTTGTATGAGATACTGAGAATTAATTCTTTACTGTGGGCGTGGTGAGGCCCTGGCACAGGTTGCACAGAGAAACTGTGACTGCTCCATCCCTGGAAGTGTCCAACCTGGGACAGTGGAAGGTGTCCTTGCCCATGGCAGGGGTGGGACTGGGGATGGGCTTTAAGGTTTCTTCTTACCAAAACCATTCTGTGATTCTGTGAAATGAGGAAAAACCCCTGCATACTCAACAGCAGAAACTGGGTGAGATGAATCTGTCTTTAAAGGTCAGACTGAATTTGGGTGTTACCACTTTCTGTTCGTCCCGTATGGTCAGTGGCAGCATCAGTTGAGCTGTTTCTGAGTTTCTAAGATGAGTTTGTGTCTGGACTTATTCACACACTTACCAAGAAAAGGAAAACCCAAACCCAATCCTGAAGTGGGTCTTTTAACTTACTAGTTGTTAGTTCATCCAAATAAAGGACTGATCTGACTCGCTGGAAATTTTGTGGTGCTTTACCCTCGATGTTATGAGCTTGCAGTGCTCAGGTTTGTGTGGGTGAGTGGGCAGTCCTGCCTCAGTGTGCAAATACAGACTTCAGCAGCCTCTAGGCTGAGATTAATGAACTTTTTCTGTTCTCTTTTGTTCTGTCTGCCGCTTCTTCGGTTTTGGGCTCTGCAAGAATGCAGACTGGTCTAAAAACTATGTAGATTACATAATGTAGGGCTGGGGTTTCTTCCAGCTGAGTGGTAGCTGATCTTGGTTTCTAGCAGGTTTGAAAAGCTCTTCTGCCCACCAAACCTTAGAGCAGGTGTTTGCTTCAGCAGTGGCATTTGCTAATCTTGTTGTTAAGTTAATTTGGGGAAAGACAATATTTTCTGGAGGTCTGGAGGATGCTGAGAGCTCGGTGTTTATTTGTTCTCATCAAATAAACGTGGATTGAATGCAAATGTTCAGGGATGGTGTCAGGACAGAGAGGATGAGGGGTGTTTTCAGTTAATGTCTGCCAAGAATTAAGGAAAATTAACACAGAATTCTTGTGGTTTGGGAGAACACTCACTGGAGGAGTTGTCTGCTCCACAGATGGGGGCTGTACAGAGTGCTTGGGATAACTGGTTTGGAGCAAGGGTTCGTCTACAATTTGCAGGAGGATGTTTCACCTTCCTTAGATACAGTAATGTGTAGTTAGTTGTTGAGCACTTCTCAAGGAAAAGACACAGTCCTTGCTCAGTCCTTGCTCAGGCAGAAATCTTACTGAAATCAGTGGTAAGATTTTGCTGGTATCAAGGCCTGAGAAAGCCTTTGCAGTGCCTTAAGTTGTGGGACAGGACTCCTGAGCAATCAGTGAATAATCAGTTTGGTGTTTATTCAGAGAGTTTGTTTCCTTTAAGTTATTTATTTTCACCTTCTGTAAGGCCCTGAGGTTATTTCAGGAATGATGGTGTTGTCTATTTTGGACACGTGATGTGGGATTTCAGACCCTGCTGAGGTGTTGGCAATGGTACAGCATGTGGCTGGTTTATGGTAACTCCTGCTCAGATTTTGTAGTGCAAATGCCATCTCTCCTGCAGGTTTGCAGAGCTCTGGTTTCCCTGCAACTGAGGGTTTCACCTAACTAGCATTGTAAAAGGTGATATGCATGTAATCCCACTGGATTAAGATTTATCTCACCTGGGTATCTGATTTTTAAAGGGAGGCGAAATTAATCCAGAGTCTCCTAATTGCTGGAATAATTCCAAACCAGCAAGTAGTAGGATCTTATCTTCTTTTTATCATCGTGGTTCTAAAGTGGGAACTTAAGCTTCCTTCATAGTTGTTATTTCTTGGTGTTCTGCCATAAAAAGCAGAGAACAGTCTAAAGATAATTGGGCAAAGGAAGCTTGGTTCTGGATGTGGAGGGGTTTTTCTGTTGGTAGAAGAGGATGAGCATCCTAAAGATTTAAAAGTGAAACTCACTTGAAAAAAACCCCAACTTGATTTAGTATATAAGCAGTTTTTTAGAATGATGCTGCTGCTCATCTTTGAAGCTCTTCCAACTGAAATACACACTGCCATATGCTGCTGGAATACCAGCACACAAACCGGATTAAAATACAAATGAACAGAACTTCAGTTAGGGGCTTTAGTTCTGCAGAGGGATCCAAAATGGTTCCCTTTTTCACTCTACTCCACACCTAAAGTTAGTTTTACAACATGCCTGTGCAAAACATTTTGGAGGCTTTGGGTCTGAAGTGAGGATGAAGAGGTTGAGAGGGAGAGAAAAGAAATTTTTCCAATTTTCTTGTCCTAATCCAAGGGCAGGCACAGGTGACTTGGTGCCAGTGTTCCACCTATAGAAAATAAAGAGATAAAGGAAATTGAGTAAGGAGCCCAAGAAGCTTGGATACTTCAGTGGTCATGCAGCTATCCTTTTCCATGGGATTAATCCAGATATTTGGTAGCTTCCAGAACTGAAGCTATAATACCACACTCATCTCTACTGCTGCTCTTTACTTAAAATAGCTTTAAGACACCAATATTTAAGTGTTAGCAAGGATTTGGACTTTTTAATGTGTGCGTTCATCTTTTAAAATCTACTTTTGTATTTTAGGAGAATTTGTGGCCCATATAAACAGCCTTTATAATTGGGAACAGATAGTTTACATGCCTCCTTTTTATGTTTTACATATATACTTACTAAGGAAAAATGCAAAGTTTCCCAGCTACTCCTCTCCTGAAAGTTGTTTTGAGCCAGAGTTAATTATGAATTATAATGAGCAATAAATTAACAGAGCTGTATATTGCTGTCATTGATGGGGAAGTGCTCCTGCTGATTTTATTCCAAATACTGTCCTATAGTGGTTGATGCTGTGATATTGGGAGGAAACGTCTTAGTTTAATTCATGTGTTTTATTAAAACCATAGATATTTATTTTAATAAAAGCATCAGGTACTTGTAATCTTAAAAAGGCTGGAAAACTGTGATGCACACCAGTTCTTTTTCTTTTTTTTTTTCTCTTCTTTTTTTTTTCCTTTTTTCTGTGTTCTTCCTTTTCTTCTTTTTTCTTTTCTTTCTTTTTTTTTTTTTCCCCTTCTCTTTCTTTCCCTGGATAAAGAAGACCTGTCAGGAGTGGAAATTATCAACAACATTCCTTACCAAGTATTCAGGAACAATTGGACTACTTGTATTTCAATAATTGATAATTAATGAGACTTTATAAATAACACTTTGAGTTCTTTTTACGTGCCTGCTGGGTTTTTTTTGGAAGGGGGAGGAATGTCAGACAAATTTCTGGCGTTTCTGTGCTACCTTGGAGACTAGAAAATGTTTCATTATTGGCATAGGAGATTCTTATGTAACTTGGTAATTCTGGGAACAAGAATTTTAAGAAAAATGCTGAGCAGTTTGAATCTCCTCGTAAAATTAGAAGATTTAAAACCACTGTGCTAAATACTTCTGTGATAAATTCCCCAGAAATACGAGTTATTCCCAGCTCCTGGAATACATTAATTTTTCAAGGATTGCATCCTTAAGGAGTTAAAACTCCAAATGCCATGGAGTCAGTGACACACTGGCAGTTATTACATAAACCCAGTGTGTTTGCTTTTGCAGAATATTAAATTGGGATACAATGGGAGTGTGAGGGGAAGGTGAGGAGTTGCTGCCTGGTGGCACCAGGAGCAGAGCTGGTGCTGTTTAGGATGTGGTTTGTGTGTGCAGCCCCCAGCACAGGGTGGTGGGAAGGAGGTTGCCCTGATCTCTTACTGCTGTCAAGTGGTTTTTTATTTGTTTTCTCTCAAGTTCAAGGTCTGTAATTCTAGTGGGACAAGCCAGGAAAGGACTTGCCCTGTTTTTTTCATGTAAAACAGCGTGGCTTATTGTATCCACTCTCTTCAGAACTCTTATTATATTCCATAGAGAGGTCCTGATTGAATTTTTTTTTTCAGTATAAAGTGAAAATAGTGTCTTGTTAGTGTTCACACCTGCTGTGTGAATTTCCTGATTCTTAAGTGGATTAGAAATTGCCATTTTCCATTACCTTCTTGAGGGCACAGGTAGTCTGACACAGGAATCCACTTATTTGGGATGACTCAGAATTAAAAATGAGTCAATTATGCCTTACTCGGTTTAATTTCAATTTTTTTTTTTTTACATACAGAATTGGAAATAAGCAAGAGTTCAGTATCTATATACTTTATTTCTTGTGTCAGGAAACTGTTTTCCTTCATGAGATTATTTCTTTCTGTGTTTTGCATTTCTCAGAGCTTGTTTGTGGTGTTGGCCAGTTTGTTCTCTTTGTTCCCCTTTCCTCGTGGAGTGCAAGGTGTTGGTAGAACAAGTACATCTAAAAGTTTTATCTTCTCCTGGATTACTGAACTGGGTGTGCTGTGTACTTTGGTGCCTCCAAGTGCTGTATAAACTTCAGTCAAAGATTCAGGTTCAGGAGTTGCAGAAGGGGTGGCAGTAAAATGTGTCGGGACAATAGAAGGGCTGGAAAGAGAGAGCTGTGTCATGCAAGCAGCAGGCATGTCTTCAGGCACTTCTCTTAAGTGCTTTTCTGGCTAAACTAGTGTCCTCTTGCATAAATTCTCATCATATTCTAATAATACACAATCAGACTTACCATTTACTTTCCCCTAAATTAAGGTTTTACATTCTCCTTTTTTTTTTTTTCCTCACTCATTATTTTTCCACATTACTTCTTGAGGTAATGAGGTACAAGAAAAATAGCAAATCAAGTATTTTCCATGCCTGTATTTTTGCAGATAAGTTTACCAAGGAGGAAAACCATCTATAAAATGCTTCTTTCGAGGCAAAAGAGCACAGTTGATCTTGAGACAGCATAAAGCAGTAGGCATTACACAGCAGTAACAATAAAATTAAACACGAAAATTAACTTTACTAGCTTTAGTACTTCGATACTAACGTCAGGATTTTTATCTTTAATAAAAGGCAAGCAGTGTAAGGACAAGGGAATGGATTAAGGCTGAAAGAGAGTAGATTTAGGTGGGAAATTAGGCATAAATTCTTGGCTGTGGGGTAGGGAGGCCCTGCTACAGGTTGCCCAGAGAAGCCTCACCCCTGGAATTTTTCAAGACCATGTTGGATGGGGCTTGGAGCAACTTGGGTTAGTGGAAGGTGTCCCTGCCCTTGGCAGGGGGTTGGTACTGGATGGTGTTCAGGGTCCCTTACATCCCAGATTATTCTGTGTTTCCATGGAATTTTTAGATTCATGTCTCTGTATCAAGGCTGTGTGGTTCTCTGTGAAAGAATTTTTTCCTCAGAAGTGCATCTTGGGGCGCTGTTACAAGCTCTGCCATCCCCAAACACCAAGCAGTGGTAAACATTTAGCAGTGCTGTCACTAAAAAGCACGAAGTTACTTCAAATTCAACCTTGTTTGCCTTCCAGCCGCAACATCTTGCTGTGCCTTTCTCTCCAAGGATGGAAGAGCTGTTTGTTACTTGTCATATTCACAAAATACCTATGAAAACAAGGTCAGGGACTCATCTCCCTAATGAAGGAGACGGCCTGGCGTCACGGAGTCTGTATCCCAGCCAGACCCACTGTTTCCTAAGCTCTTCCCTGAACACTTGCCAGTCCTTTGGCGTCTCCACAGTGTGGGTATCAGAGCTGGACATGAAGTTCTAGCCTAGACCTCAGCTTGATTTGTTGCACGAACACTGAGCTGATGTCATCAGCCAAGCTCTTAATATGGCTTTGCCTTTATATGCTTTTTCTGCACTGGCTGTCCCTACCAGGGTGATTCAGTACAGCTGCTCCCGAGCCCTTTTCTGGGAGAAAGTGTCCAAGTCACGGAGGAGTAGCCTGAACTCCTTCAAATCTGAGTGACATTGGTTTTTTAGGATTAAAATCAGTCATTAGGATTAAAATCAGTTGTTGCCTTCAACCGCTGTCTCACTGTGGAGTGTTACTGTTTCCTCTGCCAGTGCTTCAGTTATCCACAAATTCAACAAATTTGCTTCAGTTATCCACAAATAATAATAATAATAATAATAATAATAATAATAATAATAATAATATTATATTGTTTATAAAATTTCCATGGCCCAGTCCCCATGTCTGTTTCTCCTTCATGTCACCCACTGCTCTCATAGGGAAGCCACCATCCACCACCTTTGCGAGAAAAAGCAGTTACCAGCTCTGGAAAAGTTGAGAGGACTTGGGTATCCCAGGTGAATATTCTTACGGACAGAATGAGTCATTTTTGTGTGGACTTCTAACATGTGGGTGAGTGAATCATCAGGTGTTGAACAGATTAATCTTTTTTAATAGGACATGCACAAGGTAATGTTTTCTCACTCAGACAACTTGTAGCTGCCTAAAGACAGTATTACAGAGGCAGAAATAGAGTGTTGTTGTGTGCTTTGGAGCATGATACCTTGGGAGGTGATCCATGAAACAGCCCAGTGTTGCTTTTCATAGTTCTTGGTGTACCTTAGGTGGCCTTTAAAGAATTGTTAAGAACAGAAGATTTTTGGTAGGGGGAGATAATGAAAAGTTGGCTGATAATTGTGTAGGAAATGGAGCGAGAGTTTGGCTTTCTGATGTGCTTGTGTTACAAAGCAGTTGTAGGTAGGTTGTGCTTGTCTTTTCCCAGTGAGCAGACAGGAGGAAATGGACTCCAGTTGCACCAGGACATGTTCAGTTTGGATTTTAGTCTGGAAAATTAGTCTGAAAAATCTGAAAAATTTCTTAACCAAAAGCGTTGTCAGGCCCTGTCACAGGCTGCCTGTGGCAGTGGTGGAGTTGCCATCACTGGAGGGATTTCAAAGATGTGACACTTGGGGACATGGATTAATGATGGCCTTGGAAATGCTGGCTTAATGGTTGGACTCTGTGATCTTAGAGGGGTTTTCCAACCTAAGTAATTCTGTTTAAATTTGCACACCTCATGGTGTTGATCCAGCATCAAGAGCACGTGAAAAAAAATAACCATGTCTTTGGTGAAAAGCTGTGCCCAAGGCCCATTTAGGTAGAAAAACAAAAAAAGGCTAAATTACTGAGATTATCTAAATGTTGGGGATTTTTTTTTTCAGTCCACAGCCAAGTTCCACTATCCAGAATTATGCTTAGCATTGGGTTTTAATGAGGTCTGAAAATGACAGAGCAAAACTGCCTTGCTGTTAATGGCTGATTTAGGATAGGAAATGAAGTATGAATGACATTTAGCCATGGGTTGGCAGAGTTGAAGGCTTCAGTGAAAACTCACCACAAGTTTACGTGATAAGCTGGTGGTTCTTTCCTAGAATTTAATTTAAGGTTTAGTTTTGTACCAGTACTGTGAGCTCAGGCAGTTTTCTTTAGGTTTCATTGGAAAGCATTTCTCAGTAGGTGTCCTTTAGAGGGTTTTGAAGGGATGAAAATTATTTTGGAGAGCATTACATGGACAGAACAATTTTCTGAGCAGCACCACTTTTATGTAAGTCTGGACTACAGACATATTTTGGTCACCTAAGTAAATTTGAAGAGAGATTCATTCATTGCAAAGGAAGGTGCAGATGCTTTTAGAGTCTGACCAAATCCTTGTACGTAAAAGCATCTTCATGCTTACAGACTTCTGAATATGGATTTCGTATAGAGTAGAAGGGTTGAACACCAGAAGTGCAATAATAATAAAAAAACCACAACACCACCCCCACTCTTCACACCCCCCCCTTCCCAGCTGTCTAGCTCAGTGAATTTCACACCACGGTTGCAAGGCCAGAATGATTATGAATTAGGGTTAGCACAAAATCTAGCTATTTGAAAATTTTACTGCGTTTTTACTGTAATGTAAAGGCTAGAATTTCTCCGAAAATCAAATCTGAAAAAAGCACGAGGGCAGGAAGGTCTCACTTTGAAAACCCAATTCATTGTGACAGAAAATGAGATTTTTAACCTTGTCTTTCAATCAGAACAAATTGTGCCTTGTCCCCTCACACTTTGCCGTTTGAGTTCTCATCTGTTCTGCACTCCTTCAAGCCAAGATCCAAAATCCCCACTTACATTAAAAATCTTGGGTATAATCAACGTTTTTTGACTACTGGTTTAATTTTTGATCTTCATTCTGATTGTCTTTGGGCAAGGCCCCAGGCTGTCATGACCAAATTCACAGGAGGTGCAGGCTATGGTGAGTTTTTTTTTTTAAAATATTACTCTGTGAAGAGGCTCTCTGAGGGAGTATCTTTATTGTGGTAAAAGTCATACAGCAGGTTTTCACTGAGATTGCAGCTTCAGCATAGCTCACTCTAATTTAGTTAGCCCAAGGCTATAACATACTGCTTTTCAGGATTGTAGAATGGCCATTAATGGGAATTTTCTGAGAGTGTGGGTGTGTATGCCTGAAGGAAAGTGTGCATAAAAAATTAAAGCCTCCTGCTTATGATGTAGTTGGTATGCACTGTTGTCCTTGATCTAGCTTAACTGGGTACTGCAGGTGAGAGCAGCACAGCAGTTCTCTAAATAAGTCACTTCAGCCTTGAAGTCTGCATTTGATAAGATTTTGTTGGCTTCAGTAGTGTGCAGCTGGTTCTTACAAATGAGTTTTCATCTGTGTCCTCAGTGATTTACATCCCTGTGCACAGAGAAGTTTCTTTGCTTTATGGATGACAGAAGATACATGGCTTTCAAATATCCCATGGCTTTCAAATATCCTTACACACAGGTGGTACTTAATTATATCTTCCAGTAATTGGTGATGAAGATAAAAGTCCAGTCCTCAGTGCATGACCCCCTCTGGCCAGCGTCACCTTTCTTTACATTGGCTTTTTTCTTTTCATATGAAAAGAAGGCAGATTTAGATGGGATATCAGGAAGAAATTCTTCCCTCTGAGGGTGGTAAGGTGCTGGCACAGGTTGCCCAGAGAAGCTGTGGCTACTCCATCCCTGGAAGAACTTAAGGCCAGGTTGGAGAGGGCTTGGAAGTTCCTGGGATAGTGAAAGGTGTCCTTGTCCATGGCAGGGAGTCTGAACTAGATATTCGTGAAAGTCCTTTCCATCCCAAGCCGTTCTATGACTCTGTAATATTTAATAATACTTTTTTTTTCCCCAGACTGTTGCTATTCATGGCAGTATCAAGAGGTAAAAATTCTTTTATTGCTGCGGAGGAGTATTTATAGAAATAAGCTCCATCCCAGCTCCCTGCTTTGCTGCCATGTTTGAAAGGAGGTGTGAGAGCTGTGAATGCATCTTTCAGGGTTTCAGGAAAGCACTGATGTTTCAGTGTGCTGAGCCAGAACACCTCGGTGTTTGTTGTTAGGATTTAGTAACATCCCCTAGAGATAAGTCAGAGTTCCCCAAGAAATCCCAGACGGAAATGAAAACCAGTGTACGTGCAGGAGAAATGGTGGTTGCCACTGTGGGTTTAACAATATGCCTTAATTCTCCTGAGACAAGGTGAGGTGGCTTGGTGGCTTTTCTTCTTCCTACTCCTTTTAGCACAGCATATTCCTGTGGGATTGTAGGACAGGAAAACTGCTGTGTTCCACAAGGCACTTCCACACAGGGCTCTCTTATCCCTCTCTAATTATGCTCAGTGTGGCAGCTACTGCTGTTAAGGACATGCTGCACTCACAGAAAAAAAAACCTGCTAGAATTTAGCTTTTAATTTATTTGTCCTCCCATTTGGAGAGAACACTTAATGTGATTTCGTGTAATAAAGCCAACTATGTGCAGCCACAGAGGTGATTTTTCTAAATTTAAGGTTTCCTTTGAATTTATTCTTATCTCAGATAGATTGGATTACTATAGGCTGTGTCAGCATGAGTCACTTGTAAGTGCCTGTTAATCCAATAAATCTGAGCGGTTTCTTATGGAAATACTATTTTCTGATTTCTATTTATATGATGGTCCTGGTCTTGTTGAATCCACACTGACTTCACTGGAAATACCTCTTTGGAAAAAAATGGCACAATTTCCCATGCTAATGGAAATTGCAGTGAAGCAGTAAAATGAAAAATAGCCGCGAGTAATTAAAAATTGGTTTAGAAGTTCTCAGTGTCACATTTATTAGGTATTTTGTAGCAGCACTGCCTGAGACTAAAAAGAATCATCAGAGGGTATTGTTTTGTTGTATTTGTTTTATGGGTTTTTCTCCTCAGTTAATAATGCTGTTCTACCCTCCATATTATGTTTTTACATTACCCTGCAAGTATTTTTCCTTCACTTGTTGCCACTGCCCTGCTATTGGTGGTTGCATCACTTTGGGCATTAATTTCCCCCCCATAACATAGTCAACTACTGAAAACTAAACACTTAAATAGAGAAAAGTAGCTGTTTTAAAATAACTTCATCCTTTTTCTGTTTTACTTGTGCAGCAACTGGTATTCAGTGGCAGCAGAAGGCAAAAGCTTTGCTATGGTTTGGAATTTTTTGCCTGAAATAAAAAAGAAAAAATCAGTATAAGAAATGTTTTTCCAGCAGTGTGTTTCTGTACCGGAGAGGAAGGATCTAAACCCTCTTAAGATCTGGCTGGTAAAACCTGGTCCTCGTTTGAGCTAGAAATGCAGAATATAATGATTTGTACTATGCACTGGGAATTTCTAGTGCTGAGGTGGGGGAAAAAAAATGCATTTACTGGAAATAAGTTTGACAAAATTCAGTGTTTGTAACGCGTGTAACAGCACTGCTACTGTAAGTCACCACAATTTTCATAATCTTAAATTTGCTGGTATGTACCAAGTTTCCAAATACCTTCCTCCTCTCTGTCTCTGCCGTTGAATTTTCTTGTGCATGGTAGGAGGGATGGGATGCTGAAAATCCCTGGATCTTTGACGTGTTAAGACAGACTTCTGGGGATGTTCACTGCCTGCTTGATGACACATGGAATGTTTATTGAGCCTGTGCAGTAAAATGCTGCCGAGGCAACTGGATCTGGAGTGGAGGAGATGAGAAATTTTAATCCCTAGCTGTGGCATTTTGCAGAGGCAGCTCAAGACTGTGAGGTTGAGATTTTGGATCTGTTAGTGGGAGTTGTTTATTGGTAGCGACTTCAGATCCTGATTAATTAGGATTTCAGCTAATTTCCCCAGGTCTAGGGGAAGGACCTGATCTAGTGGAAAGTGTCCCTGCCCATGGCAGGGGTAAGAACAAGAGGATCTTGAAGGTCCCTTTCCAACCCAATCCATTTATGACTCTCTGATCTCTCCAGAAGATGCTTAAAAGAAATACAGAGGATAAACAGAGACTTGAAGGTTTAGAATGTCTGGAATAAAATCACAAGAGAAAAGGGTGATGCACAAAGCTGTGCATCAGGTTGATATATTAAAGATAAGTCATTTGAAAAGTAGATACAAGGAGTCAATTTAAAATCAGTGTAAAAGCATCTTAGAAGCACATAATGGTTTGGGTTGGAAAAGACCTTAAAGAGCTTCTTGATCCACCCCCCTTCCATGGGCAGGGACAACTTCCACCACACCAGGTTGCTCTAAGCCCTGTCCAGCCTGGCTGTAAAATCTTGCAGGGATGGGGAAGCCACAGCTTCTCTGGACAGCAATTAATTAGGGTCTATATGAAAATCTAAAGTACAGAAAGATGGATAACCAGCATTGCTAAGGAACATTAAAAAAAAGCTTGTGAATACATTGGAAATTGGAGGAACTCGAGGGAAAACACAGGTCTCCTTAGCAGAGTGAAGATAATAAATCAGAAATACCACACTGAATAAAACTGCTGAGTGTAAATGTGTTTAATCATGGATCTTCTGAGGGAACCAAAATCCCTTTGGGCTTGCTGTGGGAATAATTTTGGTAATTAACAGGTCTCCTTTGAAAGCAGTGAATTGTGATTTTCCCCTTCTGAGACTGGTGCAGACTCTGGCATTTTACTGGAAAACAGGTGTGGGCAGTGTGTGCAGGCAGGCTGGCTGAGAGGCTCAGATGCCAAATTTTTTAAAACACTGGTAGTTTAGAAATTAGGAATTTACAAGGAATTTAAGTAAGTGTATTTCTTGCAGTGGATTGGACCAATATAGATAAGGCCAAATTGCTGCACCTGCCCCAAACAGGCTGCGTAGCAAAAAGAGCAATGTACGGAGAGATGTGGAGAGTAAAGTTGTGGTCTGAAACAAACCTGCTGTTTCCTAGATCAGTCTGGTTTCTAAATTCAGCTTTAATTTCATACAGAGGTTAAAATTAATTTTTCTCTTCTAGTGAAAGCCACAGACCTGTTTCAAAAAAGGATTCTAAACCAAGAAAGGGAGGGCACAAATATTTCCAGTACTGGGATAGAGAAGCATTTTTAAAATTTGTGGCCAGCAATGTGGCACAAATTGCCAAGACCTGGGTTTGAAAGCTCTGTTGCCTTCTAAACGCAGACAGTAGCCATAAAACCTGAAAAAGATAATTTTTTTTTGTTTGTTTATGACCTTGCTGCACTCCCACGAGCTACTGAGTGGCAAGAAAGGACTGTCACCCCAGGTACTTGGGCACGTGAATACAGAGGGCTGAATTCACCCTGTAGGTTGGCTGGTTTATATGGAATCATGGAGTTTTTTGGGTTGGAAAAGGTCTTTAAGACCACTTAAATCCAACAATCAGCTTACCAGCACCATCATGTTTATCACCAAGCCATGTCCTCAATTGCTATATCCATTTTTTTTTCTAACACTTCAGGGATTGTGCCTCCACCCCTGCCTTGGGCAGTCTGTTTCAGTGCTTGACCACTCTTCCTGTGAACAAATTCTTTCTAATATCTGATGTAAACCTCCCCTGGCACAACTCGGGGCCATTTCCTAAAATGAAAGGTTCAGCTAAAAGGACATTTTAGCAACAGCAGCTACAAGAAAATTATGGAATCTGTTCCCTAGCCTTTCTGCAAACTTGGTGTTCCCTAAGTGCTGCATACTCAAGTGGAATTCTGTATTTCCTTTTAAGAGCAGGTGATTCAGTTTCTGTGCCAGTTGATGGGTTAGGTTTGGTTATCAAACTGGCTGCTTATCAAACATTGAGAGCACTGCAGAGAGGGAACTGGGGGAAGAAAAAAGCCCCAAAAAGTAGTAGCAGAAGATGTTTTGGCAGTTAAATACTTCTCTTGTGGAAGAATTGTTTCCAGGACAACAAGGTTGATGGAGTTACAAAGTGAGCTGTGTTTCCTTTCCTCTTCAACTGGTTAATCAGGGAGGTTGGAAAACTTTGCTTTGTACCTGAGCTGTGTTGCATCAGTTATTTTTAGTCTGCACCTGATTGTCCATGTGGCTCTTTTCAGCTATTTAGGAGATAACCTGGCATGCAAGCAATCATATTTACTTTGTGGGTTTTTTTAAGGTCACATGGTATTTTTTAAAATTACAATCTAGGCTACTAACAGCTCTTTTTGGTAATTTTTTTAATGTGTTTTTTTCTCAGAGAAATAAAACAGCTTTGTTGCTTCAAGCTTCAAGCTCATCTCACTGGTGGGATGTGAGTTTCTTTCACTGTTTGCACAGAATTTTTCCTCTGTTGGTATAATACATATTTTTTTTGTATATACTAATGATATACTGTCATGCAAATGAATTTGGAATAAATTAAAGTATTAATTTTCTCCCAGAGTATATTCAGCTGTAGGATTCCATTGTGAGATCTATTTTCAACTGGAGTTTGGAACTTGGAATAAGACGGCACTGAATTAAATGTAGTTGCCAATTTTAAAGGGGCACAGCTCACATAAAATCACACCCATCTCCAAAATATGTTGATCTATTTAAAATCTGGAGGAGTATGATGAAATCTGTACTTGTGTGGTTTTCCTTTGTATATTTGATTGTACTCTGAGTTTGATTTTTTTCTTGATTGGTTTTTTTCCTGCACAACAACATTTTGAGAAAGAAATGCCTTTTTTTTTTTTTTTTTAAACCACAAATATTGGCTGTGCATTTTAGAGGCAGAAATAACAAAAATAGTGTCCAGGTCATTAGTGAAAAAACACACTTCATAAAGCTCTATTGTTCTGCTAAATTAAATAGCTTGAAGTTTAACTGTGTCCCCTATAAACGAGTTGATGATTTCATACCCCCTAATGATACATGTATTTATTTCATATTGATATTTTAGAATTTAGGATTAAGAAAACACTTACTGTTCATATTTGTCTGATGAATTAATGAGACACTCAGTTTCTTTCTGAATGTGTTGGGGTTCTGCTGGTGCTGAAGGTTGGATGCCATGTGCTAAGACCTGGGTGATCACTTGAGAACAATTAAGTGTTATTATTGGGATGTGTTTTTTATCTAAATCTGTGATGCTGTATTGTTTTGGGAGAATGACATGGCATGAAAACGGCCATGCTCAGGTGACCCTGGTGATCACTGAATTATTTCTGTATCTTGGGGCTTTCTAACTTGTTGGAAAGGGAAGGGAAGCAGTTGGATGAATCCATGCTGGCATTTACTTGTTGTTTTGTTATCCCTTCCTGGCAGCAAACCGTAGCCAGAGTCAAGAATCTTTCTAACTGGTGTCCTGGTGTCTTCTTTCCATCTTTTTTTTTTTTCCCTTGCAAATTACCATTTTCAGCAGAACAAGAACTGCATTGACCTTGAGTGATGAGATGTTCTGTGCTTCATTTTCCACTCTGTCTCTAGTTATTTAGTTATTCCATTATCTGGAACAATCCAGTTCTTCTTCATGGAGGTTTGTGTAGTTCTTCCAGGTCACTACTTAGCCTAGTAAGGGAATGAGGAATTTTTTTTCTACTTCTGCTGGAAGTTTACTAATTATGTGGTTAAATAGAGAATGTAGCATCAGAGCATTCTTTTTCAGGACAATACTCTCATAACTCTACTTAGTAGATTTTTCTGTTTGTTTTTCTGGTTGCTTGCTCTTCTTCTGCAACTTCTTCAACTCCCAGTAAAGTATGGATATAATTTCTCTATTTCTATAGATTTGAATCCAAAGCATAGAGTAGGATGTAAGGAGCAATGCTTCCAATATTCAGTTCACACTGAAGTGTCTTAGGGTGCCTGGAACACAGGGGTACCAATTATGACCCCAAACCCAAGAACAAGTCATCACTTCTCTGAATTAGGTGCTGGAGGCCAACAAGGAACACTTGCAGATCTACCAAGACATCACAAAGATATCTTTAAGCAATTGGATCCTTTTAAAAAGATATTTATTCGCTTTCTCTCTGGCTACAAGGAATTTCTTTGGTCGACTCTGCAGTAGGTTTTGGAATTTATTTCTAGTTTGTCATTGTTATGCTTAAATCACCAAGCAGTCTCCAAGGTTCATCTTGATAGAGCAGTTTCATGGAACAGGAATACTCTGGCAATCAAAATCAGAGAAACAGACAAGAAGCATGGAAATATTTTCCAGTGTTGACTAAAAGCAAGCATGAAGCTTGAAGCATTACTTAACAATGTAATGAAAAACGTCGGTTCAAGCAAACACTTATTTTTTTTCATTTTTAACAGAATTTGTTTTGTTTTGTTGCAGAAAAAGAAACGGTGGCTGAGTTGCACAAGTGAACCAGGACGACACAAAATGTGAGCCAAAGAGGAATGCTCATTTTCCTTTTCTATAAGACTGTTGGTCAGCTTTTCTATAAGACATCCATTTAATTATAAAGGCCATTAGTTTTCCTCATTTCCTGGTTTGTGAGTGCAGTTTGTAGAACTGTCTGGGTCCCTGTTTTTGATCCACGTGGCTCAACATGAGTGGCACAAGATGGATCTTTTTTCTGCCTTTGTCATGAACTGTGTCAAGGCACAAAGGAGTTCAAGGCTGGGTTGTGTGTTAATTACTGCTGTCATAGCTGTGGTGATCCAGGGATGTGAAGAGGAGAGATTTGAAGGGCTGGAAAGGGACTTTGGCCTCCAAAAGTTGTTAGTATTGTCTTTAATATCAGCTGGTGTAAGAAAAGCTTGGCCCTTTCTTTGAAGCTGCTGTATTTTGGCTGAGTAATTTGGAATATATTTAAAACATTCACTTGGGTACTGTAGGAGTTCATGGTTTGATGGAGCTTGGAGCAGACTGGTCTAGGTTTAGCACAGGAGTTTTTCCATTTTAGTCAAGAGAGCAGCGTGTTCTTCAGTGGTATTTTGCATAGCAAGCCTTACAGACCATCTTTCTGATTCACTTGTAGTATTCAAATTCACATTTTAAAGAGAGATGCTTCCAACTCTCTTGAACAGAGCATGTTCTATGTGATAGCAACATCTACATTGCAATTATAATAACAAAACCCAAGGTGATTCTGAACCTGGTTTCACACCAGCTAACAAGTGGACTCATTATAAGATGATGTGAGGTTGTCTATGTATTGTTGACTCAACTCCAAAATATCTATAACTCTGCAAAATGTGTCTCAGCTTGTTTACTAAATGAGAAGTGTATTTTTAATGCATAGGTTTTGAAATTATTGGTGACTCCAGTTTTTCCAGCAGCCTTTGTGGGGTATTTTAGTTAAAACTATTTTTTTACTTTTATGGATGCCATTTTAATTTATACTTATATGTCTCTTTTAAAATTTTTTTCATTTGGAAAAGTTTTTAAGTAATTCTGCAGAGTTACTTTTAATAGACGCTTAATTTAAAAAAAAAAAAAAGTGGTAGAACATGTGTCAGGCATCTGCAATTTCTTCTGCATCATGTTTTCCACAATGATTTAATAGCTATTGAGTCTCCTCAAATATCTTTGTTTCCAAGACCTATTTTATGGTAATAAATCATCTTGGCTGTAAAATTCTTGAAATGATTCAGTAGGACAGTCGTTTCCTTAGCACATTCCCTGAGAGATCATAGATAGAAATGGAAAAGTCCTTAACCAGGTCAGCTTTTTCCCTGCAATACATGAGGTCAGTGCTGGAAGTGATAATGAAGTTGCCAACATTTGTTCTGGTGAACTGCAGTTCTCCAGTGTTCCCTGTTCATTTGTTGCTAATTTGCAGTGAGTTTTCTGTTAGAGGTGCTAAATTGCCCTGAGAAATGCTGAACTAGATGCAGAATGAAAAATTTGTCACGGTTTGATGGAACTTTTCATTTTAAAAAAGGTCTGTCTCAAAAATTCATATAAAAATACCAGTGAAATTGCCCAAGACATCCTTCATTTCCTCCTCCATTTGCACCTGAGGATGGGGGTGGTGCAGTCCTTGGGGTAGAGGTTTATTTAATTAATCATCAGGTATGTGAGGGTGGTTAAGTTGTGATACCTGGTCTGTTAATCTCTGTAGGGTAGTCTTGCAGTATGTAACCCCTTGTGGCTTTCTGACACCTGGAGAAGGTTGTTAAAATTTTCATTGCTTACTAGGAGCAGGCAAGGAGGGAATTCAACCAAGAGTCCATGAGGAGTTCTGTCTATTAAGTAGCTCATCTAAAACATTACGTGTGCAAAGAAAAAGGAGATGTGGTTTTGGTCAAAACTCTGGACATCTGGAGTTCCAGGTAAATAACCAGCAGGTTAGAGAGAGATTCAAGGAGAGATGGTATCCCTCGACCTGAAGTGTGTTATCTCTGTGAATTACTGCTGGTGTCTTTCTGTGATGCTTTCCAAGGTGAACATCTGATGTGGTTGCAACCTCTGTGGTTGCTCAGAGAATCTCTGTCTGTTCTATCCTTGGAAGTGTCCAAGGCCAGGCTGGATGGGGCTTGGAGCAACCTGGGATGGTGGAAGGTGTCTCTGCCCATGGCAGGGGGTTGGAACAAGATGGTCTTTAAAGTCCTTTCAAATCCATGCCTTTTTATGATACTTCAGTGGTCCTTTAGGTTTTATGCTGAGAACAACAATAAGTTTCTGGTGTTAGTTCTAAACATAAACATTTCCTTAAAATGATCAGGCTTTGGGATCTGGGAGTCTTGATTCTCTTTCCTACCTCAGGACAGGAAGTAAAGCTTCGCAACTTCCCCAAGGTTTAGAGCAGATTAATGTATAAAATTAGATTAAATCACTTACGTTTATTTTGGAAAAGGGAGCCTTGTGTTCCTACAGGCTTCACCTGCCAAACAGAGGTAATTCCATTTTAACTATGCATTTTCATCAGGTGCTTTTACTGCAAGGCATTAACCTTCAGTTTTTCAATGGTGTCCTTTAAAATAATTCAAAATAACTTTTGTTACAGTCACGATAGAGAGCAACCTCAGTACTTTAAAGATGGACTCCGAAATTCCATCTGCCCTGTAGGATCTTGGCTGTGTCCTAGCATAGTATTGATTCCAGTTCATGTCTTACAGGGAAAAAAAAAAAAAATTGTACCATGCACACAGACATATTTAGGCTTGGTAGAAGTATTTGCTGTCATAGCCTGTTAAATGGTTGGTTGTGTGAGGCTGGTCTTAAAAGGTGATCAGAAGCTCTTTACTGGATGAGGAAGCATTTTGCTAACTCATGTACCTTCCACAAAGTGGCTTTGTCAGTCGTGTTTGTCACTTGTACCTGTGAGGAGAGGGCACCAGGGCTGCTTTGCTTCAGATCTCAGGCAGTAAAGTGGGAAACAACAACAAATACTAATATTTGAACTCTTCATCAGTAAAAGCCCAATATCTGACCTCAGGAGGAGCTCACTCCTGGCTCATCTCTGAGCAAGTAGGTGTCTTGGAACATATTTTCCTTAGAATGAGAAGGCGGGTTTGAAAAGAAAATCACAGACAGCAAGGGTAAAGAAAGCCATTTTCCTCTTTTCGTCCCTTTTCTTCTGAGAAGGTCCACAGGGTTGGATGGCATAAAAGGAGACAAACCCTGAAGAGGTCAGTGTTGGAAGTGAGGGCAGTAGCCATTGACACAGGCAGTGGGTATTCAAAGAGAAACTCCCCATTTGACAGTGCTGTCCTCTAGATGACTTAGAAACATAAAAACACAACTTGGTTTAAAAAGAGGGCTTTTAGTTTATGTCAGATGTGAAAGTACCTGTAAATTTAATGTGTGCTGTGTGAGAAACAGGAGCTTGCTAATGTGAGTTCTTACATTTTCCTGTTTTTGCCTTGTGTCTATGCTGAGGTGGCTCCACACAGAAAACTCTGGCACCACCATGGACACTGAGAACCTTTTATGTGCTTTTTGTAGGAGCAGTCCTTGTGCCACATGAGCTGTGTTTGCTGATCTGTTGTTACTCACTGCACTTCATGGGGCTAAAGGATGGTTTGTCAGTGTTTTGGATAATTGCCTCATCTCTGCCTGCAGTGAAGTGTATCTGCATCTGAACAGATAATACAGAAAATGCATTATACATGATATTAGTGCGGGAAATAGAAGCATCATAAATATATATATTTAGTAGTATCTTAGCAATTTCAATTTTCATAGTTTCCAAGCAATGTTTTCTCTCTTCATAAGGAGTGCTGATTCAAATCTGTGTTCAGTGTTCCTATATTAAAAGGAACTTGCCTTTAGATAAGAATTTAGGACTTTCTTCTTTTTTCTTGTTTTCCTGACTCTGAAATACTAATTCCTTTTATATTGTATGTGTACAGAGGACTAGATAATGGGTGAGATACCACATCAGGAAAAAAGAAAGTCTACGCAGCCAAGAATTAACACTTAAATCTGTGTGTAAAACCTTGATGGACTGCAGAATAGGTTTAGGCTTTTAAAATGAAAGAATGGTAGGACACAGAGATGTAGCCTGGAGATCTGTGTGTTGTTTGTGCTTTTCATCTGTTGCATAAGCTTGTACAAGCTGCTTTGCATTTTCCTGCTTCATTTCTCCGGTCAGAGATCTGTGTGTTTTACTTGGCTGTTGGTAAAGCACTTCAAAATCTTGAATTAGTATTATCACGGACTTCTCTAAGCTTACTTAAAATCCATTTCGTCCTCACTTACGCTTTCCTAAGGACAAGAATAAATAGAAATTTCTTTTTTTCCCGATTGCTGTGGATTGTCTGATATTCTGCAGCTGCTGAAGGCAATATTTAACTGGTTCTTTTTGCTGCTGAGCATCCCCTGAGCAACTCCAAATCCCAGAGTCCTGTTGGGTACACTGCGTCTCTAATTCTCTTAGGGACACGGTCTGCCAAGAGGTGTTTCCTTCTTCATTGGAATCAGCAGCTTGGAGTTTCCAAACCTCCGGGTGTAGCAGACCTTCACAGGCTGATCTTCCACAGAAATCAGCCAGAGCCTGGAGCATTATGTCTGGGTGATGCTGGAAACTCAGTTTGTATCCCCCAAAATCACTGCCAGGGTATCAATGTTCTCTTGCAGCATCCTCAGGTGTGTGGAACAACGCTTCAGCCCCTGAGCACTTCCTCACCTCCTGGTCCTCAGAAGGGCAGGATTGATGTTCTGTGTCAGACTGGGGCACAGTGAGTGTGAACCTCAGTGCAGGGAGCCGTTCTTGTCCTCAGGTGCTGCTGCTGCTGTGAATACGTGAGGAGAATTCAAGCAGGACTTACAGGGTGTGGATGCAGTGGTTAACCAGTGAAGTGCATTGATCCTGCTCAGCCAAGTATTCCAGAAATTTAGTTCATAGAGTGTTAAATCAGTGCCCGTAGAAGAAACCCCTCTCCAGTGAAACATCCGTGCTCAGGAGCAGCTGCCACACTGCTGGGCAGCTTTGCGTTCCCCATTTAAAACGTTACCAGCATCCTGGCAAGGATCCCAGGGACGGAGCTGAGGAAGTGGATGGTGTAAAAGCAGAACTCTTTGGGCTTTTTGTTCTGCCTCGATCCGTCAGCCTTGCTGCGACTGTGCTGTGACAGAGCATCTGCATTCCGCGTCTGGAGACACAGGGAGTGAGCTCCTGAAGGATGGCTGCTCATCCCTGTGCTTCCGTTCAGGGGTGTTAAAAGCCCTGCAGGCTGTACACAAGCGAGCTGTAATTTATTTTAATTAAATACAATAGCTGCATGCATGCTGCAGAAGGGATAAGACAGGGATTCCCCACCTCTGATTTATCGTCTTGCTGTTTGGATTTCTTTGCCATTGTCTTCCCACTCACAGATTTATGCAGGGATGTCTCATCCTCTCCCTCCTGTGCTGTTAGCAATGGCATCTGTCATTCAAAATACAATTTTTCTTGAATTTTTCTGTTGTTGAGAAGCCATTCTTGCTGCATATAGCAGAGCTGTCCCTGCTTTCCTGACACAAACACACACACACACACACATACCTGCACAACATTTATTTTAATCAGAGAGCTACAGGAAGGAAAATCCCCATCCCTTGGAAGCCGTCTCATAGCTGATTTTTATTTTTTGAATTAGGGAGCTGGGAGTACCCACCCTGGGGCTGGCAGGCAGCCTGGCAGGAAGCTGGACAGACTGGCCTGCCGGCCAATCTTGTTGCCTTTTTTAGAGCTTTTTGGTGAAATCAGGACATTTCCATGCAATTGGTGCTTTGCAGTGCAAAATTGTTGTGTTTGGGAGGTTTTGGGGTGGCTCTGGTTTTAGTCTGCAGCTTGTGACTTGGGGAAATGGTGGACTAATTTTAATAATTACTAGAGATACTTTGTGAGAAGAGAGAAGGTGTTTCTGTGGAAGAAGATCCTCTTGGAATAATGTTCCTCAGCTGGTGTAAGGGATTGCCTGCTGCATTACACTCTTGGGGTAGGTGAATTGGCTGGCAGCGACCTCAGTCCCCATCTACAACTCTTTCATGACAACTCTTTCTGATCAAATTGCTGCACAGTGTTTTTTTCTTTGGATGGCTTACCTGGCAGAAATCCAAACCATGCAGCACCTGGATCTGCCTCCCACCTCTTTTGGTAGGGCAGAGTAAGAGCAGTCAGTGGGGAAGCAGCCTGGAGAAGCAGCAGAAGCCTTTGGGTCTGGAGGGCAGTGAGTAGCTGCCCTCCATCTGCCCAGCCATGCCTGGTGTCATGGACAGGAATCGTGGGACTCTGGCCTTTGGGTCATGGAATTGTTGGGAGGAAGCCAGCTTGCATTCCAAGACTGAAGGTTGGATGATGCTGGCATTTTCTGGACTTCTTCAGCATCTGATGTAAAACCCCTCAAACCTGCTGGCACAGCAGAACCATGCATCCAGCCCTTGAGACAGATCAGGATGATCTTGAGTGTATTTTCCCTCTTAGTTCTCTTCAATAAATGAATCTGCCTTCTTGGAATTTGCTTTAGATTATGAAGCATTTTGAGGCTCTGAGTTTACAATGAACCACAAATTAGCAGTTCCTTAAAAATAATGTCAAGTAAAATCGTTGTTTGCTTAAATTGTTGTTGCTTTCAGAGTAAGCACGAAAGTGACCTGGATTCTCAGAAGCAGCTTGTGTTGTCATGGCCTTTGAGTATTCCTTAAAATGGATCTGATGTTTACACAGACATAAATAATCATCTGGGTAATTTTGCTGAGCTGCACTTAAATGGAGTGTCATCCACCAGGGAAGGATATATTTGAAAGTACAAAAGACTTTCTATGTTTGGGTTTTGTTGTTGGCTGTTGGAGCTCCAGTATTTGCACAGTGAAAACACAGTGTATAAATCCCATTGGAGAAGAACTCACATGATGACCGAGAGCACCAGTGAAAAAATATGTAGGAAAACTCTCCTATTGTGCAATTAGTTTGAATAGGTTTAGTGGTTCTTGGGTACATGGAGTGTAACTTCACAGGATCCCATCCAGGTATGCAACAGATAGGTAGTTCTCAGAAATCAAAGGAAGTTTAATCTTACAAAACTTTCATAATAGGAAAATTTGGCCTTTTTGTCCACAGTCTAAGCTGGTTAAACAAACATCCGATATTGACTTAGTTTCTTAGTCTGGCTTTGGTTGTGAAAAGTATGTCTACCAAAATGAAACACGCATCTTTTTTGAAAAATGTATTTATCTTCTTCCCCAAAAAAAGTGTGTGTGCCATGAGCTCCTGCCTTAGCAAAAGGTGACTCTTTTCACTGCCTTGGTGCTTTCTGTTTTCTCCCTGTGCTCTGCTCCAGTGCTCAAGGTTCACAGGGGAACTGAGGTCTCATAAAGTGGCTGTTAAATAAAACTACACTGAGATTCAGACTTTCAGAGCCTGCAGGAGTCAAATCTGCAAAATGTTTTTTTCCATACCTAAGAAGTATGAGTCAGATTTTGCTAAATGAGTCAAACCTGTCCTTGGATTCGTTTAAGGCGCTCTAATGGATGTATAAATTAGACCAGTGTTATTACTGTGCACAGAAATGGTTTCTGCAGCTGATTTGGTTTGCAGTGTCCCTGAGAGTGCCAGGGGGGACAGGGTGGACTGAGGTGATGAAGGGCAGCAGTCCAGGTTTGCCTGGGAGCCCAGGAAGGGCTGGGAATCCTCCTGCAGCACGAAGGGTGAACACAGGTTCCCTTTAGTTCATTGCTCCCCTGGAAGTCATCCAGGGCCTGAGAGATGGTTAATGTGAGTGTGCTGATCCTGGGTAATGCTGCTCAGCTGTGCCTTCCTCCTGGCAAGCCCACAGGCATGAGGATGGGCATTGTCCCTGGGATTGAAAAGAACTGTGGCAAAACCCTACTCAGCTCGTCCCTGGGGAAGCGTGTTGGGCTTCCAGGCACCACTCTCACAACAGGAGCAATATTCCCTTAATGCCTTCCTGGAAATAAATGCCTTTCCCCATGCTTTCCATTCCTTATGCCAACATTCCTGTGCATAAAGCTGTCCTCCCAGGTCAAGTGTCTGGAGCTGCCACCCTTCACCAGGATGTGACTCCCGCATGGTTTGCTGCCTGTGTCATGCAGGAACACTCCCTTTCCTCGGGAGGAACTACATGACCATTAAACCTCGAGCCACAGGCACCTTCCACGTCTCACTTTCTTCTCCTCTGTTCCTGTGTTTAACCCTCCCTCTGAGCAATCTCTCTTTGGATTGTGACTTTTTGACCAGGAAGTGAATTTGATGGCTCCATTCTCGAGCGTCGCTCTTTGACGGGCCGCAGCCAACAAACATCCTAATATTGTGCTCAGAAAAGTGACTAATCCCTCCTGTGTTGAATGAACTGGTAGACAGGCATGCCTTTATTTTCCCTATTCCTGTGTGTATTCAGCCTAGAAGGAATTTTTGAAATTTGCTTTTTTTTCCGCAGTTTTTTTGGTGGGGACCTGGAGGAAGTGAGTGATGGAATTCAAATGTAGCAGTTGAAAGATTTCTGCCATTACTTACTTGTGGTACAAAGATGGGTTGGCAGCATCAGATACGTGATATGCACAATCCCTCGTAGGTCCCTGGATGCTTTTAATTCTTCTATAACTGAAACCAGCACTGAGTTGTCTTCACTCTCAGTGAAGAAGGTCATGTCTTGGAAATTTATTTGGTTTAGATCATTCAGTTCTTCATTATTTTTTTCTAAAAGGTTTTGATTTATAAGATGATGATTGTAGAAGAGTGGAATTCAGGATTCCAGCAGCAATCCTGACACTTTTTTTTTTTTTTTTCTTCCTCTAGTTTAATTCTGGCAAAGTTTTGTGAAACAGACAGTGATTAAAAGGTGTTCTGTACATTCTTTACTCCTTTTCTGTCTCCTTTCTGCCTTGTTACATCTCTGTGAGTTTGTGACTCCTTTACCTTCCTTCATCTCCAATCTGCCGGTAATTTCTGAGTTAATTAGCAAAAAGCTGGCAGCAACAGGTTTGAGATTTTTTTTCATGCTAAAACTTCATTTTGGGAAACTCTGTGTTCCAATTGGAGGCAGTATCTTTTGCCTGAGGGAATTCAGAAGTCTGCTTCCCTGTCATGCTGACCTGCAAAGCTGTTTCTCTGATGTTCATGTAAATTTTTATTTCTAAGGAATTTAACAAGATTCACTATTGTCAGTTGCCTTTCTCTGACAGCTGCTCAAGGATGTAGTTTAAAGTAAGCCTGTAATTTTTTGGCACCTGTAGCTGAGTAAGATAAACCCAGTCCTGATCCATAGCAATAAACTAGTCACTGTTGTATGGGTGCAGAGTCTCCCAGAAGGTGTTTTGTGTACATGAGTGCTGTATCCTATTCCCTGCAGATGGTTAGAGGTGTTGGAGTGCTTCCAGAAAAGACAGGTTTATAATCAGCACTCACTTTTATTCAGGATTTTGCACCACTTCCTGGACAGTATGATAAACAGTTACTTAAAAGAAAAAAAAAAAAAAAAAGATTATTTTTTTTTTATCTTGTTTGGAATCTTTTTGGAGTTGCTGCCCCATGTGCTAAAGACAGATCTGGCTGTTCTGATATACAAGAAAATGCTTGAGGATCTGATGTTTAAAGACTACGAAAAACCACTTTAGGGAGTACTAGTTGTATTTTCAACCACATGCGTTATTGCTCAGCTCTTTATGTGAGGCATGTGCCATGTCTTCTCAGACAGCACAGAGAAATCTGTCTCCATTGAATCTGTGTGTCATTTTTAAACACAGGAATAAAATCCCATTGTTCTGAAACCCTGGACAGTATCACAAACCCCAGGTATAAAATTCACCCAGTTGATTGATATTTTGTTGCTACAGTGTGTGTGAAATAGAATTGAGGTTTCTGACCCCTTAGAAAATAAATTGCCATGATGTTTTTTTCGTCTGCACACATAATATCTCTGTTTCATCAGGTGTTTGTCAAAAGGGAGTAGGGTCCCTCAGTATTTAAAAGAGGACATCACATTAAAACTGAGCTCGTACCATGGTGCCTTTTTTCTCTCTCCTCTTTACCATTTTTGGGTCAGATGATTCAGGTTTTCCTCAGTGCTTTTAACCTTTTGCCATCTGAGTGAGCTGCTCAGGGGACAGCAGAGCTGTGAGGCCATCACTGAAAAAAATGCCTCTGCTGGGAGAGCTCTGTTTCACTGTCTCACAATGTTTGCTTTCAGTTCTTGGCCCTTTGTTACTCTCTATATTTTTCTTCAGCACTCAAGTGGCATCCAGGTAAACATTCCTCTTATTCTTTCACCTCTAACACTTCCCCCTTCTACTGTAAAAATCCATGTGTGAGATAGAGGGGAAAAAAAGGGTTTGTAGCTCGTATAATTCACTAGCTTTTCATCGAAATGTAGACTTGATGCTGGCAACAGAGCAAAAAACCAGACTCTTACTGTTTCTTACTGTAATTTGGACAAAAATTTCCATACCTTGCTGGATGTTACACCATAAAATCATCCTCATATTTTGTTCCCCAAACAATAAAATGAGTGAATGCTCTAACTTTGTGAAATGCAGGAGAGAATTTCCAGTGCACTTGTGGGCTGTCCTGTCTTTTAATATTTTGAAATGCATGTTAAAACATTCTTAGGGGTGTGCAAGTGTACAAGAGTGTGTAGCATAGCAGTGAGTAGCTGGATTATTTGGAGTCAGAGTGATAGAGATGGCAGAAATATATTTGAAAATACTCTCCAATAGTTCATGTGGTTCTTATACAGAAATTCTTCACTGAGCAGACCTGAAACTATGATTATGTTTGAAAAGCAGAGGCTAAATTCTGGTTTTAAAATGGCTTTATGTCCTCATGAAGATCAAGTATATTAGTTGTTTAGAACATCATAAATCTGCCAAAGGCAGCAGAGTTAGAACAGACCCACATTGCTGCAGGTGAAAGCTGAATTTGGTCCTTCTTGTTCTGTGCTTTTTAGTCATGTGATAATCTTTCCATAAATCATGTACTTGAAAGGTTTTCGTACTTCCTGCTTTTACCAATCAGATCATGTAAAATGCAGATGAGCCCAGCTTGTGGTTCACTAAGCATGAGCAGAGCACCCCCTCTAAATCCCCTTTGGTCACACCAGCCCTGTTTTCCCCTCATTTGAAAAGAAGACAGCAAGAATGACAAACTTTGACTAATAAATCGGAGTTTCTTGCTTTCCTCCCTTTCTTATTCTGACCTGTACTTTGCTTTCGTTATAAAGCGAATGTAGAAATGACCCTGTGGGAGTGGTGAAACTGCAGCAGAGAAACAAAAACTATTTGGATTCATGTGAAAGCTGTTCATTCGCTTGCTCCTCTTTTTATTAACGGCTCGAAGTGTGCAGCCTGTCTTGTTCTGACTACGTGTCTGTCAGCAAGAGCAGAGGTAATTCTTCATCTGTCTCTTTCCTTTTAACAGTGTTTTTAATTTTGCCAGAAAAGCTATTTATATCTTTTATGATTATCTATTTTAACTACTTTAAATATGTGCTTAGAGCTGCGTGATGGGCATGCTCTGTTGATCTGGGTGAGCTCCTTTTCCAGTAACTTTTATGGGTTTTTTTGAGTAAAGAAAGCGAGGAATTTAGATTCAGATGTTTTACAGGTGGAAATCTTAGCTCTCTTCACTGGAGGTTGCGAAAGCAGCTTCCAGCAGACATCACCAGCCAGAATTTAGTCTATAATGAGTTTTTATTTTAATTATCCACGTCTACCATGATGAACATGTCTCTGTGCTGTTGGTGTTGCCAGCACTTTCGTGTTAGGGAAAGTACATTACTGTAAACTGATGAGCAAATTCTTGTTGCTGTTTGCTCTGGCGGGGTAGGATATTTTTAGAAAGTCGCTTCAGAAGTGTAGAACTTCCTGATACTTTTCTGTTAATTCGCTTGGAACTGAAAACGCGGGACTGGCAGCGTTTAAATTCTGAGAGGATCGCTCTCCCGAGGCACGGGAAGTGTTCCTGGTCCCTGGCTGCGAGTGCAGGTTGTTAGAGTTATGAGACCAGAGGTATGTTAACGACCAAAGAAAAGTTTGGGTTGGCTGGTGGCTGAAGCAGCACTGGCAAAAAAAAGCCTCTTAAATATCTCCGGGTAATTTTGTGCTCCTTAAAGCTTTTGCAAGGTTTTTGCGTGGGGGAAGGAAGGAAGGATAAACGGAAATCCTTTAAATTTTGCTAACACTACCTTAGATAGCCACTTCTGGAGCCATTCCAGAAGTGTTACTGGGTGCATTTCGGTGTTCTTCACGTGAAGCGTTTCCCAGAGCGTTAATCCTGGAAGGTCTTGGTTCCTCTTGCTTGTGTAGCACCAGCAAATGTGGTGACTCTGTGAATGTGTGTGTGTGCAGGGGGAAGTGGTGGCTGTATGGGAAATGGCAAAGTGACAAATTTAAAGAAAGGAGGACCCTCTGGTTACGTGGCTTGGTTTTGAAGGAATATTGCCAAGTGCTTAATGATTTGTGTAAGTGTGGCTTCTGATGCTTGCATTGATTTTCATGGTTGCAGAATAGGTCAGTCTGTCTCTGAAAATGTAGATTGTCTTTAGTGCTCTGTGAACTCTGTCAGTGCAAGGATTTGGAACAGCAGTCTGCTGTATTGAGCAGGGAAAATGTACATCAGAACGCTTAAGTTACAGGTTAAAACGAGAGTTCTCTGCCTGTGATCTTGGGCATGTGATTGCATTCTTCCATGTTGCAGTTTCCTATCTGGAAAATCAGGATTGATAATACCTCTTGGTAGATGTGGGGCTTAGGGACGTGGTGTAGTGATGGACCTGGCAGTGATGGGTTAATGGTTGACTCAATAATCTTAGAGGGCTTTTCCAACCTTAGTGATTCTGCTTTTATTTCCTTATGTGAAGGAAACGGAATTAATTCATTACTGTTGTTGTCTCAACATAATCTGGAAGAATCAAGAATTGCTACAGTCAGGAATTCTTCCAAGTGACCGTAAAGGTTTGACAAACAAGACGCAATAAATTACAATTAATGGTTAAACTCTATTCCTATAGCAGCTCATGCCAGTACTCTGATTGCTTCTGTTGAGTTGCAAGCTGATTAGAGCCTAAAATTAGGTTTGTTGAAGAGCAAGAAGAGTTTACATGAAGGGTAGTCATTACCATCAGCTAAGTAAGATATTATTTAAATTAAAATTGTGCAATAATACATGGTAGGGGGGTTGGAACTAGGTGATCTTGAAGTCCCTGCTCAACCCTGACACCTTCAGTGACCAACCCAAGATGACAAAATTCCCATAAATAGATTTGCTGGCACGGCAGTTATGTTCAATGATCAACTGCATGTGGCTTTTTTAAAATTCTTTTTAATATGTATTTCTCCAGACCTAAAAAATAACTCAGCTCTTTGAAATTTGGATTTCAGCCTCTTTGCTCAAAAGCTGTGAATGTGCTAACATATATTTACGGAGTGTAAGAAGCTGACTAAGTAGAAATGTGGTGTACAGTAGGTAAGCAAGGTGATACTGTCTCTTCTTGCTCTATTTAAACTGGGATTTAAAGTGGTGAATTAATGAATTGTTGTTAAAATATTTGTAGTTTTGCTACCCATTTCCAAGTTGTTAAGGAGGAAAGGTTGTCCTCATTTTTGCTGAAAAATGGACATGAGAGGAGCAGAGTTTTCCACTCCCTGGCTAGCTGGGTCATGCCTCACCTCATAGACTTGGTGTCCCTGTTGTCAGTAAAACGAGGGTAATCCATGGAGTTGTTTACAGATTCAGGAATTCTTCAGTGATTCTAAGCCCCTACAAAAAACAAGAGATGGAAACTTCTGTAATAATTAGTGCCGGTGTTTTTAATTGGCTTTCAGAGCTGAAACTTAGCAATGAGTTTGCACCTACATGGCAGCTGAAGAACCTGCCTATTTTTTGTCCTTTCTTTCAACCCTCTGCTTAGCCACATCAAAGTATTACCAAAAAACTGAGCATAGGAATTCATATTTGAAGAGCGTTATCCATAGATGACTTCATGTTTATTCCAGTCTTCCTTATTTTGAGGTTCTGAAATGCTGTTGTAACTTTTTCCATTCACATCCCTGCCTTGAATTGAATGCATGTTGAAAATGATTTTGCATTCTCTAACGAAAACTTCCAAAATTTACGTCCAGCTCCAGCAACACTTCAGTGCTATAGCCCTTTTTTTCCCTAATCTGCAGAAAGGAGCAAATGAAAATAAATAGAAGCTGGCATGTTTCTTCTTGTGCTGTTTTATTGGTGTGCATGTTTGTTCATTTGTCTCCTCACTTGTAGAATTCCATGATCTTACAAAGTGGTTTGCGGTTTGGTCTGAATTGGTGAGACTTTCCTATTTTTCACATTTCAACCATTTTTGACATTTTCATGCAATAGAAACAATGCAGCAGAGGAGCCACTGTTCTTTTGAAAATAGCCATTAGATACATTGGTGCCATCTCACTGCTTTTAGAAGATTTAAAGAGTGTCTTGATGGATTTTTGAGCATACTTTAATGAAGATTTTTAGAGGCCTGTTCATTTGTATTTCCATGTTCAGTTGTCCAAAGCTTGCAGAGTGACTAACACTAACTCACTAACAGAGTGACAGACACATCCCAAAATGTGCATTTTATGCACAGCTCTGATCAGGATGCCTGCAGATTTGCTGATTTTTATGTGGAATAACTGGGTTGCTGCTTTCAAGGGTTTACCCCTTACCTACAGTCACCCATTAGGTTGTTTTCATGCTTTGACTTAAAATGCTGGAGAATCTGGCTGTATTCTAATCATGGGACTGAGCAGCAGCACGTGGAACAGGGTTTGATCAGACCTGTGTGTCTGAACGTGGATTTGAGCGTGGTGGCACAGCCACAGCTGTGTTTTCTTTTAAAAGCAGCACTCTCTGCTGTACAAGCTGTAACAACAACAATACTCTGAAGCAAGAGGTCACATTGATCCACACTGGAGTTCACTGGTCCTCAGACTTCAGCTGAGGTCAGTAATGAACTGAAACAACCTTTCCAGCATTTGCTTTTCCTAGCAATGGTGCCAGTGGAGGAGCTGGGAACAGCCTCCTGGAGTTTTCAGGGAAACTCATTGTTCACATAAACCCTGAGAAGGAATTTCCCTTCCCTCTTGGCCTGCTAGGTATGCAGTGAACCATACAGTTTGTTTTAGCTGCATACCATCTGCATTTTATTTTTGTTTTGTTTACTGACTTTCCACCCTCCACAGTATCACTGTGTTGTTGTGTAGTTCACCTTTGTCAGCAGCCAGGGTGTTACCACATTATTGGTCGTAGAAAAATGGAAATAGGTGTAAATTTCACCTGTATTATGCCTTCAGGGGAACGTGCACAGGTGTTTTGGTAGTTTTGGGGTTGCAGTTTACCTGGGGCACCTCTGGTTACATACTTCATCCTGGTAGTCCTCTGTGTGCCAGGACCTGCACTGCCAGGAGGGCACTGCTCTTTGGAGGATGGAAGTGGCTTCTTGCTCATCTGTCTAAAGGAGATGTAAATGTGGTGCACTGCAAGGACAATGCCAGCCCCCAGGATGCCAGGAGCTCTCTGCTGCTGGATCTGCAGTGTTCTGGGGTGTGTGGTCAGGCTGGTGACATCTGTGTGCACACCTTGGGGTGGTGACGCTGCGGTGGCCGAGCATCGTGTTGGCTTTGGTGGTGGAGGCTTTGTACACAGACACCAACTGCACAGTTCAGGTGTTCTCAGAGGAAAAAGGGCCGTGCTGGATCCCTGCCTCTCACAAATGCCATGGCCAAGGCAGTAAAACCACCCGAAGATGCCAGGAGCTGGCTTTGCAAAGAACAGTATTGTTATTGATGGTTTTTCATTAACTAGGCTACTCCAGCTTCCTGTTATCAGACATATTTGAGAATTGACTGTGCTGTATTGTATCAGAGTTCCTTTCTCCTGCTTCATGGTCCAGAAGTTCGGCTTTTCTTTTGAGATAGCATTCAGCTGTTTATTCAGTATCCCTTGTGATCCAAACGTGGCCACATTGTTTCGAGACAACAAATCTTCAGTATCTGCCCTCACTGTATGAGCTTCTTCAAAGCTGGGTGAGATTGAACAATTGGTTAATTTTCAGTGAGCAAAATTTCCTTTTTCTGTACAGAACTCACATCCAGCAGCAATGTGATGATAGGGCTGCATGACCACATTTAGTAAAACAGTCTCCTAACAAGGGTTCTTGCTGTTAAATAAATCAAAACATGCTATTTCAGTGGGTGACTTGAAGAAAATTAAGTAAAAATTTTATAATTGGAGTCTCTGCAAATGCTCAATAGCACATCACAATAAAATCATTCAAGTCTCCTTACATAAATTGTTTATATGCTGCTAATCCTTGTTTACAATGAAAAGAGCATTCAGGGGGCTTTTAGTATGAAGAATTTGTATAATTTTGTAGTTACTTATGCATTTTACTTCCATGGTTTGGCTGACAAACCTGTTGACAATTTTTAAGTCTGAAACTCCTACCTGAACCCAGTTGGAAGTTTCTTGTGTGGAATACCTCAAATCTCCTGTTACAGCTGCAGAATAATCTGGATTACACTGACTCTGCAAAGGAAAGAGATTACACAAAATGCATTTTGTTTTCGGTCTTTCCAGAGTGAAATTTCATCCTTCTTGCAGTACCTTTGTCCCCGACATTCTGCTAATGACCCTTTCCACTTGCACACCAAGTCCTAAATCTTCGTTCTTGAATGCTTGCATGTTGAAACCTGGGAGAGACCTTCTGTAACCTTAACCTTTCCTTGCCATGGAGAGCAGCCAGCACATACCAAAGCACTGGTGGAGAGTTCGGGATGCGATGGCCAACGCGCGCTCCCTGTACTGGGAGTGAAATCCTTGGGCTTGGCTGGAAAAATTTAACCCAAGAGCTCCAGATCCATGTTGCTTCTTGTGGAGGAAGACGTGAAAGGGGACTGGATCTCAAAGGATTAAGTTCTCAAGGCTTTAGAAGACATAAAGCAGATTCCTTCACGTGTGCTGTGACCTCTAACACGTTACGTGTACGTGCGTGGGCTGGGAGAGGCTCGAGGAGGGGCTGAGCTGAAGTGGGGTGAAAACAGAATTAGGGCTGACCTAAAGTCTGCATTCAAACTCTGGGGAATAGAATGATGTACTGAGAGCAGCGTGGTTTGGTGGAAGTACATGGTCAAATTTTCCCTCAAACCCTCAAATATGGGTAGTAAATAAGAACATACTGTCTCTTTTGGTGACCTTTTTTCAGTCCTACTTGTCTGGTTGCTCCATATCCTTGCTCTTTCCAAAGAGGAGCTCACAGAGAAATGAATAAAGTACTACTGACTGTGCCAGGGTGAATTTGCTTATAGACACGTGAGCAGGAATGGTGTTATGAAATGGAACAAGTCAGGTGTAGGGAATTTTCAGATCCCAAGATGAAAATAATTTTGGAGAAGTATAGACAAGTTTGAAGCATTACCAGTAGAAGTGAAAGTTGGTAGGCCTTTTTTTTTTTTTTTTTTTTTTTTTTTTTTTTTT
>CM031879.1:1831712-1911935 GCA_018697195.1 Certhia americana
CTGCCACCCAGTTCTGTACCTTTTGGCAGCAGACAAGGGTTTTGTTTTGTTTTGTTTTTTTCTCCATGAGACTCAAAAAACATGAACAAGCCTGCATGGATTTTTATAACATGATACTCACATCATGGGATCACAGAATAATTTAAGTTGGAAGGGACTTCATGAGGTCTCCAGTCCAACCTCCTACTCAGAGCAGGATAAGCTTTCCCTGGAATTTACCTGGTAATGTTGCTGCGAATGAAATTTTAGAAGTAGTTGTGATTATTTAGTCACTGTAGTGACAAAATACCTGGCAGAATAAAGGCCACCAGTCAATGCTGTGGAAAGAAAATAATTAATTTTTAGAAAGCAGGTATCTTTGGGAGATGGAGGCAGAGAGGATAAAGAGAAGATCAGACACAGAAATAATGAACTTGCTTCAGCTGATCATCCCTGTACTGATGTTCATCAATTACCAGAAATGGGTTTAACTAATCCATTAAATGATGCCAGTATTGGGGCCCTTTGCCCCATCTTCATCCTTAATCCAGGCTTGGACCCTGCTCTGGTGCAGGATTTGTGCAGTGGGATGGCTGCAAACAGAGGCAGAGTTGGTGCAGAACTGGGAGAGTGTGAATGGCAGGAGGACATGTGGGTTCCCTTGTTTTAGCAGAGCTGTGTTTCAACTGGACTCAACTGGACTGCACTGGAATTGCAGGAAGAATCAGAGATCTCCTGATAGGTCCTTATCTAGCAAAGTTTTTTATGCATGTTAGTAATCCACATAAAATTAGGATCTTGTGCACTGAGGCCTTGATTTTTAGTAACAGTTACTTCTGATATTCCTCTATGAACTGAAAGAACAATGATAAAATAATTATTGAAATATTACACGTCTTCTAAAAAAAATGGGGTTTCCTGACTTCATAATTAGACATAGTGGACCAGCTTCAGAGTCTGAGTATTCCCAGTGAAGACTGGGGGCCATTATTGCTGAATTTAAATGATATTTGAAGTGAAAATAATTTTCCAGTTGAACCTGGAAAGAAGTGGAAGGCTTGTTTTTTTGTGTTACTGATGGAGCTAAGGAGAGAGTTAATTCCTGGGTACCAGCTGAGGCCAGTGGAGGGATGTGGGTACATGTACTGAGGGAAAAAATTACATGACAAATCTTAGAAATATCCAGCCCATTTGGAAGAAGAGGAGTTCAGATAAACCCCTTTGAAAAGCAGGAAGTCGTGCTTGTTAAAATCAGTCCTTGCTGTGAGCTGCAGGTCTCAGCACTGCTTGGCACTAGGGCTCATCCAAGGAATATCTTGGCTCGAGCTGGACTTGACCAGGAAATAGTTTTTTCTGGAGCTTAGTGTTGAGGGGAAACAGCTTCGTTTCTCTTTGAAGGCATGTCTGGGGAAGGTGTATCAGAAATGACTGTCCGAGCAAGTTGATAAAAATGTGTCTGGGTGACAATAAATGTTTTCAGCTTTGCCCTAATCAGCCACTTCCTTTGAAGTTCCTGTAGTTCTATTAGGTGATGTTTGCAATGCTGGGAGAAGTATCTCAAACACATTTATAAGGTAACTCCTATGTTGCAGAAAACTCCCAGAGGATGAGAGAGAAATCTTCATAGAAAAATGAGGACCCTGCTCCCCAAAGCGGATTTACAAGATAAAAAATCTCATTTATCCCAGTGGGTTTAATCCATGTTTTTCTGTGCAACTTGTCATTTCCCAATTTTAGTAAAATCTTTGTCTGTCCTAATTCAGGCTCAGCCTGCAGAGGAATTTGACTTCTCTTTCCTTCAACCCATGACAGGAGGGGAAAGAAAGAATATCAAAAACTGAATTATGACTTAGTTGTCAGGGCAGATAGAGTTAAAAGGGAGCATCTGAGAGAACGTAAGGTTTTAATCCTACACTAATTGTAGTGGTAGTGAGTAAAAATGGGCTGTGGAGTAAAGGGTTTATTAAATAATAGTCTTAGGTGCTGGTTTAGGCTGGTTGGGCCTTTAATGTGTAGGAAAACTGATTGAGGGATGAACAGTGCAGAGGAGACTTCTGGTGTCTGAGCCTTTTGTACCCAGCAGAAATTGACAGGGTTTTAGTAGCAGCTTTTTTCTTTCTTCTTTTCCATTTAGTTGCATCTCTTGTTCTGGGAAATGTGTCCTATCATGGAGTTTTATCTGCAGGACAGTTGTGCTTTTCATCTGCTTAAGGTTCCAGCATGCTGTACTTTAGATCTTCCATGGACAGGAGATTGCAGCAGCTGACATCCCTATTACTTGGCACACAGGTGCTGCAGGAATGGGGTGGATAAAGGCAGTGTGAAAGCAGGAACCTGTTTCTAACCTGTAACAGATACAGCCACAGAAACAGTGATGGGTAATAGTAGTGCAATGTTGTTAACAGAATGTTCTTCAGTTAAAAGGCAGATACCCCTTCAGAGCTCTGCTTCTGCCCTGGGGAACAGCTGCTGGCATTAACAGAGCGGTGTTGGGGTACAGACAGTTTATAGAAATCTTATGCAACCTCCGAGTAAATGTTCAAACTGGGTGTAGCAGCCCTGACTGGATCAGGTGGGAGGCCAGGGCTCAGGCGATGTGGAGCCTGCTTTTGTCTTGGAGAGTCATCCTGTTATTTCAGCACACCACTTGCTTTCTCTGTGCATTAACCTCCTGATTTTTGCAAAGTAAATCTAAAGGTTTGAGTCTGTCAATTTGAGTGAGGAAAACCATGAGGATGTAGGGATGGGAGGGAGAAGTGGGTTTGGCTCAGCTCTGTTTTTCCTCAGTATGAGGATAGCACGAAAGATCATTCTTAGATACAACAGGTGCTGAGGAATACACTGCATCCATGTGGCTGTTTGGAGTGGGAAAACACAGGTTTTTTTATATTTTTTTTTTTATTCTGAAAAGTTAGATTTGCTAGAGAATTGACAGAAATAAATGAAGGGGTTCCTGTGGAGGGAGGCTGGGTACAGCCATATCTGTCAGCCATGGGAATGCTAAATGAGAATTGCAGGTAGGTAGGTGGATAAACAGGGACAGGAGCTGTAATTACTGCCTGCTGTTTGGAAAGCACCCTGGTGCTCTCCAGGCCTCCCAGTGCAGCCCTGTGATGCCAACCCACTGCAGAGGAGCCACAGCTGGGTGCCAGCGATTCATATCCATTTTGTGGAGTGGCTTTGAGATCTGCAGATGATAGAGCTGCTAAGTGTTGTTATGAATGATTCAGAGCTTCTGGCTCCTGTTTCCATACATGGATCATCAGGCTGTCTTTCTCTGCCATTTTAAAATAATTGTCTGAATGACCTGAATATCTTCGAAGTAGCTTGAATTTGCGCTCGGGCGCTGGCTTTGGAAGTGAAGTCTTTCATCTGATACACTTAGCATTAATTTTGCTTCTTTAATGGGGTTCTCTTTACCCAAGTTTACATGATTCAGCTTGCAGTCTGTTGGAGGTGATGCTTCTCTCCCAGTGATAAATTTGCCCGAGCATCTCCCAGTATGTGTAGGGAGACACGTAGGTAGCTGTGTGTGTGCCATCCGCTTCCACGGGCACACCAACAATGAGGGATTTGTTCAACTGCTGCCTGAACAATACTTGGGAAAAAGCTCGTGTCCCGCCTGGCTGTCACTTCTGTTGTTGTACTTTGCTCTTGGTGACATCATTTGGTGGCAGCTAAATGAAGTTTATTAATTGTTGGATGCTCTTTGACCGAGGATGTTGACTTTCCCTGGCAGCCAGGAAGGTTTTTCAGAAGAAGCTGCTAATCTACCATAATGCAGTAATTCAGTTAGGAGCGTTGGTGAGAGTGGAGTGGGTCTGTTGTTGTAGATGGGAGATAAATAAAAAGAGAACTGAAAAGCTGGAGAGGGACTTTTGACAGGAGTATTGAAAGAGGGAATGGCTTTAAACTGACAGAGGGCAGGGTTAGATGAGCTATTACAGAGAAATTCTTTACTGTGAGGCCAGTAAGGCCCTGGCACAGGTTGCCTAGAGAAGCTGTGGCTGCACCATCCCTGGAAGTGTTCCAAGTAAGGTTGGACAGGGCTTAGAGCAACCTGTTCTAGTGGAAGGTATCCCTGTCCCTGTCCCTGGCAGGGGGTTGGAATGAGGTGAGCTTTAAGGTCCCTTCCAACCCAAACTATTCTGTGATAGCCTGAAATTACATTTCTAATTCTGCACCAGCGGAAGAGAGCTCAGAAATGACAAAACTGCCTGTTCCCAAGTGAGTGTGGTGCCTCAGAGGTCAGTCCTGGCTTGGGGAGCTCAGACAGACTGCAGAGGGCACGGCCAGGCTGGTGCCACCACCCCAGGACACACTGAGGATTCTCATCACTTCCACAGGTGATCCCTGTGGTCTCTCCAGTTTCTTCAGAAAGCTGTTTATATACATGTGGCTGTCTGCTGAGGAGGAGAGCAGCAAGGGCAGTGAGGTTAAGGAGATGCTGCTGCTCATTCTCCTTACTCTGAGAACAAGGCTGAGTGGCCAGGGAGCTTCCAGATCAGATACATCAAATGCAGCCGTGCTGCAGAGGCCAGGGCGATGTCATGAGTTTCAGCTCTGCTCATTAATAGCCACATCCTTGTGACTGTCCATGAGATCCATCCTCTTCGCAGTCAGCTTTTCCAGGCAAGGGGGGGCTCAGCTCTTGATGCTGTGCTAGAAAAAAACCAGCCTCATCTTCCTCCCAATACTTCCTTCCCTGACTGTGTCTTCTCCAAAAATGTAAATCCGAGGCAATAAATAGACATAATGTGTGTGACATTGAGGTGGAGACTTAGTCGTGAAAAATACACTCCAGAGCTAGCAGTGCACTTTGAACATCTTGCCCTTAACCACAAGATTGTTCCTCCTTCCTCATAAAAATCCTTTTATTAACGTAAAAGGGTATTGTGTGATGAAATATTGCGTGATGTCTGCTCTTTAGAGAGTCGGTGTTTGCTTTCAGATTAATTCTTATAAGAGGGAAATGGATCAGTTACTTTCACGTTGCCCACAGTTCTTTGTCCATCTCAGTGCTCTGGGCCAGTGCTGCAAAATTTAGTTTGCAAATTTGAGGATGAAAATTCTTGGAACAAAAACTCCAAGGGGCAAACATTCTTACTTACGGTTTTCCATTTAAATAAGTATATAAGAGTTTATGTCACAAACCATTATCTAAAAGTTCCATTTTTTTCTTTTTTACAGTAGCTTAAAGCAGGATTTCAGGATTTGGTATCACTGTAACTCATCTGACAGGGCTGTGACGTTCCTGACTTCCCTTCTGAGAGGGAAAACATCCCAAATAACTGCCTGAAATAAGTCAGATGAATCATGTCATACAAGTGACAGGTTTTTTTGCACTGACTTTAAAGGAGTTCCCTGTGACTAACCCAGATATCAACATCTGTGCTGCAGGTACTTAAATAGAAGTGAGAATGATCCCACTCATGAAGTATTTTCCTTACTTTCAGTTGGGATGCAGTGTATTGAGTGGTTCATTATGAGGAAAATCTGAACCAGCATTCGAAGGATTTTCCTTTATAGATGATCCACCATTTTTCCCCCCCCACAAAATTTTGCACTTGGGTTTTTATTTACACTGAGGAATTTGCCTGTCTGTTGGAGTACTTGTGGTTTTCATTTAAAAGCAGTCAAGACACCATGGTATATTCCTACTTGCATGAGGTTCAGTATCGTCCACCACTAGAGAGAGGGATGATTAGAAGGATAGAGCTGCATCCAAAGGAGACTGGAAAGATTCAGATGAGATTATTGCATCGTTCTGTTTGAAATCGAATTCTCTTGAGTTGTTTGTCCATTGAAATTAGAGGCCTTGCTGGAATATTTCAGCAGGGTGCTGCAGCCACGTGTTGCTGTCTGCAGAGTTGCTGGCAGAGCCTGCAGACTTCAACACAGAAATGTGCTCTGGTAAGTTTTGAGGACTGTTTGCCCAGCAGGTCCATTCTGTGTGAACAGGGGCCAGTAAATACACAAAATAGTGCCAAATTGATGGATCAGGGAAGAGCAGAATTCCCAAAAAGTGTAGGATGGATGGTGCTACGGCAGAGCTTTCTTGTGATGCCTGAGGAGAGTATTTTGGTCTTTCAGTGAGGGTGATGATGGTGAGGGCGCTTTGGGCACTTCAGCGCTCAATCCTGCATGAAGAAAACTTTTTTTTTTTTTTTCTGCTGCAGTTCTGAGGCTGAGCTGTTCCTGTTTGGAAGAAGGAAGATGGAAATGTTTCTTCCTTCCAGACAAGAAGCACTCTCTGCCATTGCCCGTGGGGGTCTATCAACAACACCTCTCTCCTTCTCCAGCTCAAATTGACAGGGTTTTTTTAACCATTGACACGAGTGCCCATTCCAAGGACTGAGTCAGACGTTGAAGTGCTCATAGTAAACTGTTAATCCCATTCTATTGAAGTTGCCCACAGAGGGAATGTGGGGTGCAATGCCATGACAAGTACCAGCTCCGAGCGCCCGCGATCGTTACAGTGGTGCTGAACCGACTTGTTCTTCTTTGAGGGAATGTTACTTGGTTGCTTGGAATGTTGGTACATGCTTGTGCTAATGCACTTTCTAAGTGAGTTGAGTTAAATTAAGGCACTGGCAGCGAGAACAAGCCAGAAGCCTTAAGGAAGTGGTGCTGCCAGGCTCTGGCATCCCTGCCAAGGCCAGTACACTGGAGCACATCTAGGTACACTCCAAAACGTGTCCTGCACAAGAGGTGACTTGCTCATGAGGCTGTGACTCAGTGTCACGGGCTGCTGTGTGTTTGCTTATCTGTCGTGGAGGTCTGTGGGGCGGGAAGTGCTTGACATTTCTGAGGAAATCACATCTTGAATGCGATGCTGTGGGTTGGCTACATTTTCCCCTGTTTGTCTGGTGGTGCCCTGAATGTCTCCCATCAGTTGGTGCCAGTGTTGTGTTGGAGAGGCTGGGGATGGTTTAAGGTCCATTGAGCTCTCAGGGATGTGCAGAGAGCAGAGCATTGCTCAGCTTGCAGTGGAACGTGGCGTTGTGCATCCAGAGGCTCAGCTCTCACCCTCCTTTGCCGTTTTCATCTTGTCTCAACTCCCTCTGGCATTCAGTTACTCTCTCCAGACACGAAAAGATTTACCAAGGCCCACACCAAGATGAGAGCTGGAAGTGCTGGAGCTCAGCTCTCCATGGCAGTCCCTCCCTCAGCTCGCTGGCAAACGCTGCCTTCCCATGCAGGCACATTTTTCCATGCCATTGTCTGCCTGTCCCAGTTCTTTGGCTCCTGAGGTATCATTTTACCTGTACTTTTCCATCCTAGGACAGGATAAGCATGGTGTGATGCCGAGCAGAGACTTGTGATTTCACTTGAGATGCCAAGAGTTTCAAACATGCCATCTAGTGGTATGAGTTTAGAGCACTCAAAAGAAAGGAAATCCCCCCCAAAAAGCCACCCTCCTCCAAAATGTTCATTATTTCTAAAGTGTTCCCATGTTTGGGGCAAAAAATGAGTGTTTATGGCCCCTGCTGCCCTGTTGGGGTTTCTGAGTGTAGGGGAACTGAGCTGTTCAAGGATTTCTTAATCAGAAGAGGGAACAGGGAGTTTTTATTCTATTATTTAAAGCATATGCTAAGAGATCTGTACCTTCATACCAAGAAATTACAGTTCATGCTGCTGTTGTTTCTCATTGGAGGAGCTGAATCAACTTGGCAAACAAAATAAATCTTAAATTAAAATACCCTTTACTGGGGAGGAGGGGAGAGGGAGGTAACAGTAATGTGCTTGTCTGCATCCGTGCAACAATTCATTATCAGCGCCCTGTCATGAGATGCCCTGTGTTTGTGGATCAGTACTAGGACATATTCTACCCCAGCTCATAACCTGAAGTACTTCCAGCTTCCTCCCCACTAAAGAAGAGAGCACGAAAATTGCAAGAGGCTTAGGAAAAAAACCAAACAAAAAACTTTCTGAAATCCTACATTCATCACAAAGATAAGAATAGGCTTACAATGGGGAGTGTTAAAAGGCATGAGGTTTGTACCACAGTTTTGGCATGTTCATGCAGTGAATTACAGCCTGAATTAAATCTGTCTTGGGTGTTTGTCTTTGCTGTTATCTTCAGTTCAGGCTCTGGCACAGAATTAAAGTTGCTCAGGTTGATGTTTATGTGTGCTTGCTGTTCCCAGGATTTTTACCTAGAGGTCATCGTGTCCTTTTTCTCTCATTACCAAGAAACTTGCTCGCTGTTTGCATTGGATTATGTGATCCATCTGTTGTAGCTACCAGAGTAAGTCAGGAGAGCAATTCCATCCTGCCTTGCCTGCCCCTCACGTCATCCTTCCCATGCCAGGGTCAGAATTCAGCCGTTCCTGTCAGCTTCTACAGCTCCAGCATGTAATTGTGAACATGGCTTGTGTGCAGGCTCATGAAATGAAATCTAAAAAACTGCAGACATAAAATAATACAGTGGACACCTGTAGAATGAATGAGAAGAGTTAATCATCTCCGAATTTCCAGCAAGTGAAGTGGGAAGAAAAAGGTATGGCAATATTAAATGGTGTCCTGACTTGGGGTCTGCTTAAACAGCCTGGGTAAAACACAGAAAATCAATCAAGAAAAGAAATAAAATCTAGATTTCCAAGTGCCCTGAGAAGTCTCTTTCTCTGTAGGGTAAGGATCAAGCTGTGCTTGCATATCATCCCATTTTGAATCTTTTAAGTGATTTGGGAGCAGTGGTGCGTTTCAGGAGGGATGAGAGGTCGCTACTCTGCTCATAAATGTGTAGTATCAAAATAACAGCACAGTGCCTGGCTGTGGGCATAGGAGGAGAAAACAGAATACAAGTCTCCCACTTCCCAGGGAAGAGACTTTGCAACTGGAGGATGCAGAAGGGCAAGTAGCATCTCTTTCCCAAAGAAAACATCGGTGTTGTGCTTTGTGCTGAATCTCAGTGCTGGGTTGTGAACCCCTCTGAAAAGTTGGGCCAAGGTTCTGCAAGGTGTCAGTCTGTAATAATTTAATCTCGAGCAAGAGGAGGTTTAGTTTTGATCTGGTTTAGTCCTTGAGCTGCCGCTGTGAGGTAACACAAAATGGGACGTGGCCACAGGGAAAAAGCCTTGGTGCTATCAAGTGCTGTGCAAAGTGCATGTGCTAATCCAGTGGAGACTGATTGATTTGATTGATTGATTGATTGATTTGCATGTAGACACCTAAATGGCACCCGAGTGGATGTTTCAGTCTCTGTGGCTGTGTCTGTGCTGCCTGCACCACTCGGGGAGCTGTGCTGTCCTCCCAGCCCACATCAGGCACAGATGTGGTCTGCCCAAACAGAGTCTCTGCAGCAGCACAGCATGGAGACCACCATAAGATGTTAATCACAACCTGTCATTTCTGTCAAGTGGGTTTTTTTCGTTGGTTTGCTGGGGTTTGGTGGTATATTTCATTTTAAAGCTTTTGATGCCTATTATAAATTTAGTGGTTTTATTATGAGAGCTTGAGTTTTAAGACCTAGTCACATGCCTAGCTTTTTGGTCCTGATGACAATTTGAATTTGGAATTATTTGACTCCCTGGTGGTCCTGGGAAGTGCAGATTCTGCTGGAGCAGTGCCAGAAGCCTGCATGGGGATGTGGGAACCAAATCTGAGATGGCCTGACCTGTGCTGCATCCTTGAGGGTTTTTGGACTGAGCCATCCCTGCAAGCACACTGGGCTCTGCTCCCTCCTAAGAGGCCACAGGGATAATCTAACACGTTTGAGCTGCAGCCCACGGTTCAGAAAGCTGTGTTATTTATTAGTCAGAGTGGACATACCTGGCAGGAAATATTTGTTTGTACTAGTGGGAAGCAGCATTTGACTTTATGACGGCAATGCAGGTCTTTTATTAGTAAAACTTAATGTGTAACAGAATAATTCCGTTGCACCTACTACTATACTGGCATGATTTTGTACAAAATAAGTTTCTGTTTCCTTGAAGGCCTTATATAAGGCTTAAAACTGGGAATGATTCCAGCGTGTTTGATCACAATAAAGGAGCTGCTTCAGAACAAGCTCTTCTTTGGGAATAGCCGTAAACACGTTTATATATAGGCACTGCTGTTATACACAAAACTTGCTGAAGAAACGTTTCCTGAGATCCCGTGGTTTTACTGTGTGCCATGGGGACTCTGCTCAGGCTAAACCTGTTGTAGGAATTTGGGGGAAGGTTTAAAACATAAGATCATCTCTCAAATCTGTGTCTGCTGGCAGGGCTGGGTGTTGAATGGCTCTTTGCTGTTAAAAAAAAAGGCATTTGACAAAAAGGCTCGGAAACTTCGGCTGGCATCCTGCATATGCAAATGCAGGTGCTGTCCATGTTATATTTGGATTTCAGGGTTTTTCAGCTCCATTTCAAGGCGATGGGTAGCAGCCTTATGTGGTTTGATGGCTGGCTTTCATCACCCATCCTCAGTTATTATACATGAGATCCACCAGCCCCCTCAAAGCCACAGTGCCTGCAGCTGAGCATCAGCACGGTTGGGAACAATAAGGGGCTGGCATTTGGGAGTTTCTTTCCCTTCTAATTGGGCAGGACCCAAAATTACTCCCTTGCACAGCTCACCCATCAGGCTCCTGTCTTCAACAGGTACATTTCCATCTGAGCAGCGTGAGGATATGAGATTTCATAGGAGATTTGTGACCTGTTTACATTCAGCCTCGTTGGTTGTGTGCTCCGGTAGAGTTTTGGAGAGGTACAGGACAAAACACAGAAAGACTTCTGCCTTTGTGATCGATTTTTAAGGATAATTTGCCGTTTTGCTCCTCGCCTCCTTCCTAATGAGCTGAATTGTTAAAATATGTTAATGTAAGGAGACACACGAGGAAGGGTGAAGCAATATACTGACACGTTGGATAATTAGATCATCTCCTGCGCAGGAAAAAAGTCAAGTACGAAACAGGAACAAGAAACGCTTCCCTCCCCCCCTGTAGAGGCACCAGGTCTGGCTCTTTCTGCATGCAGAAGCAGGTTAGACAATTGGATCTTTAGTATTAATTAATTTTTGTGAAATTCCTGAAGATTTAAAGCAGTGTTTGTAGTAACTGTCTCGTATTTGTCAGTTGCTTTTTTGGGGAGAAGTTGGGAGCCTTGTTTCAGAGGGCTGAATTTGTGTGCTGCGTAATGTGTGATGAAACAAAAAATGTCTGTTGCTGGGACTGAATTTGTGAATGTTTTTAAGTGGTTATTCAGATCTTCTCAGGAAAATACTTGTGAATTTTGTCCTGAATTAGGCATTAGACCAAGGGGGTTTTGTAAAGAGGCGCGGGATATTGCGGCTGCCTTTCTGCTGGTATTTGGTATTTTGACAAAGCTGTGCTTCGTATTTCTAATAAGACTCATTCCTTTGAAATAATAATTTATTAGTATTCACTGAGATCCCAGCCCAGTGTGAACTGGTGCCTGCAGGGAGGGCTGTGACAGTACTCCACCTTTACTCATAGGAGTAAGCCCTCTCCATGGGTTAATTTCACTTGTTTGATAAACATAACACTTTGCTTTTGTTCTCTTAATCACTTCCTTGGAAGAGTTAACTTCCTAAGCAGCCACAGATTAGTTCTCTCAGTTGTTTTAATTATTTTTCTTGTCACGCACAGTGAAGGTCTCGTGTTTGTGAAATGTCTTCTTTTATTTTTGTCCCCCCTTCCATGGCAGCCTCAGTGATGCTGGCACTGAGAACCCAGCTGAAAAGCGCTCTCTCCACACTCCTGGCATTCATTTTTATCTTTATTTTAAACTAGATACCACTTTTTTTCGAACGGGAGTGTTACAGGACGTAACACTTTCCTTTCAGGGTGATCTGAGTGCTCCAGAATGTTGCATTCCAGTAAAGGGGCATGCCAGAGGCTGTAGCAGAGGCTTCCACGTGCTCGCTGCTGAGTAATTTCCTTTTGTATTGCTGACAGGTGACTCAAAGCAGGAGGGAGCAGATGGCCATGTCGTTAACTGGTGGCCACAGCCTTCCCAGATGAGTTTTGGAATTTCCATCAAAGTCGGGATTAGGCTCAGGATATGCTGGTGGCACAGAGCACCCCAGGGGAGCGTGGAAGAAGAGGAAACCATTCATAGCGACTCATCTCATGGTTGGGTGAGTCAGGGGTCTGCTGTTGGTGGTCACAAAGGCACGTGGCTGACGACACCGCCTTTGTGTGCTCTGCAGGATGCAGACTGTCTCCAAAAATTAATTCTCCCCGCTTGATTTGTCCAGTGAGTTATTTCCAGAAAGGAGTTACTGTATTTTCTGGAATGACTATTGTGAAATACTCTCTATTTTTTTTTTTTCCTAAATATAGTGGGCAAGTTTTCAGCTGGTGATTTATCAACAAAGTATTTTACAGGATCATAGTTAAGGGCTCATCTTAAAAAAAAACTACACCCTGTGCAATAGGGAAAGTAAAAGCATCTCGGTTTCCAAGTGATGAAGGAATAACCGAAAGAGCTGGTTCTTGGAATAGTAGCTCCATTGGCACTCGTTGGTGATTTCCTGTGCATTTGCTGCAAGAATCGCTCTGTGATGTGAGTAGGTGGTACTAAAGGGTTATTACGAAACCAATTTTCAACCAGACGTTTTTTGAGTCATGGATGGAGAAGAGGGATAGCAGCTCCGGAGCTCTCTCTTTGTTCAGGCACTGCTCCTGAAATGCACACCCGGGATATTCTGTGCCTGCACGGAACGAGGCTGGCCAGGGGACAGGTGTGGGGGTCACATGAGAGACTCTCCTTTGTGCCACCCCATCCCAGGCATGGGAGATGGCAGCGTGGGCTGCGAGCCGGCACAGCCTGTGCAAGGTGCACACGGAGCAGTTTTCCTGGCTGCCTTTTCAATTGTAAGTATTTTCTCATGGCTTTTCCCAGACGTGGGAGACAAAATGGAGTTGCGTCAGGACGGATGCCTGTGCCAAAACGAGGTGGTGGTTTGGAGTGGCTTGGTTCTGTTCTGGAAGCAGATGGGCTGCCACTGGCAGGAGACAGTTGGCTTCTCCATCAGAAAAAAAAAAAAAAATAGAGAAAAGAAGGGGTGTTTAAGGGAATTGGTCTGGCTCCTAAACCGAAGGAATTGTTGACCCACTGACTCAGTTCTGAAGCATTAGGGAAGCAGTCTTCCTGTGGTTTCTTTTGTTGGTGGCAGATTCAGAGCCCGGCTGTGAGCATTCGGGTGTGAGCAGCAGAGGAGAGGCAGTGCTGGTACCTGCTGCTCTGGGATTTACTTGGTGCCAGGGAGGAGCTGAGGTGCTGACGGCTGAGTAACACCTGAACTTTATTTCTGATGCTTCTCCCTGTTATGCATTGGTAAGTTTATGTGCTTATTTTCAGTGCTGTGATAATATCTTGCTAGATGTGACTGAGAGAAAGCCCTTCAGCAGCTTTTTGAAGAGGTGCTTTCATTTTTTTTTTTCCCATTGGAGCTTTTGCAGAAAGCACTGACTGCCATGCCACAGGTTAGGAGTCTGTGAATGAGGAGGAAACTTTTTTAATCAGGGTGACAGAAACAGTTTGAAACTGCTTTTCCTTCCCATCTTTCACCTACAAACCTCTGCTGACATGGGTGCTGAGCAAAGGGGATGGGCTAGAGTTCCAGCTTTGGGATCACATCATCCCAGAGTCATTGCTAAACTGTAATTTCCCTGTTACACTGAACGAACACGGCTCTGATCTTCTAGAATTTCACATGAAAATCAGATGTTCATCCCTGGAATTAAATCTAATGATACTTTCCCTAAAATATGCCTAGAATAGAAACAATGTTATTTTTAAGTGGCTCTGTAAAACACCAAGAAAAAAGATATCAATTAGTGGTTTCTCAAAAAAACCCCCAAATCATTAACATGCTATTGGCTGGAAGGAATCACGTTGGCTGGCAGAGCTGGGTCTGGAAGTTGTGTTCCCTGAATCTTCTGTCGATTCTGTCGCTGTATTTGGGAGGAATTCTTTGGAGGGGGGAGCTTCTTGGGCAAGTAGTTTATTTTTAGTTGCTGTTGAAATGAGGGCAGTGATATTTAACTTTCCTTTGGTGCTTTACCAGCATTAAGACTGTGCTTTCCATTTAGAGAGGATGCTGATATGGGACACTGTAGCTCTTGGATTTCCAGAGCTTCCTTTGGAATGCTGAGCTTATTAGAAAATGGGAAAAGCAGAATAGTGATTATTGAATTCATCTTGCTCTGTGACGTGTCTTCTCCAAACAACAGCTGTAGGAATTGCAGGTTCTCCATGAAGGGAGGGATCCACTGCTGCTATTACTTCCCTGGATGCTGACACCAGGACACTTTGCATTCCCAAACCCACTTGTGGTGACACTTTACAGAGAGCACTCAGGGATATTTTTTCCCTTTTTTCCAAAACAGCCGCGGAGGAGGCTCTCCATGCACCATTCATCCCTGTGGAGCAGCAAATAAACCCAGTGGTTTAATGAAAAAAAAAAGAAAAAGGAAGGTTCAGCATTGTACTGGGTTTCCTTTCCCTTCCTTAAGTGCTTCCTTTGGATCTTGGGAGAAGAGCTCAAGAGCGGGGAGCAGTTGTACCAAAAGGCGTGGGAGGCCAGGTCAGGGAAGAGTCACTTGGTTGTTATGTGGGTGTGAAAAGCCTATGAAAAGGAAAGGGTGGAGGAAAATATTTTACTTGAATTAAACAAATAAAGGAGAACGTTATATGAATTAGATATTCGGAGATGGATTTTTTGCCAAGTATTTTTGTGAATTAACTGCGTATCTCCTGAAAATCATTTATTTAACTGTAACCTTATCAGAATGTTCTCAGGAGGGATTTTTTTTTTCCCAAAAGAAAAAAAAAAATCATTGTTTTCTTATCACTTCAGATGAAAAGAAAGGAAGTTGCAGATTTTTATTGCCGCTAAATTGTTAACTGTTAAGCCTGTATTGAAGCAGCAGATCACATTTACTCAGGATCACAGTGGAGCCAAAAAAATGGATTTTTCCATTTACTGAAAAATCCCAGTCAGGCCCTGTATGAGGAGAAGTCTTAGATCTTGAGTTCATTGCTGTGTATCCACCTGTGGGACAGGGAAAGTGCTGCTCTTGAAAATCAACTGTTTTAGGAAATGGGCTTTTACCATTGATGCAGTGCACAGGGATGGTTTGCACCCAAAAAGTTGAACAAAACATATTTTGAAACCCGTTTTTTTTACGAAGAGTCATAGAATCATAGAATACGCTGAGTTGGCCATGCATTCAGTACCTCCTTTTAGTGGCAGCTTTGACAATATCAACTAATACGATTGGAAGAATCTAAATTATATGTTGCAAAGGTGATATTTTTCCATGCCTTCCGTTGTTACTTTGAGCCAAAAGAAAAAAGGTAGCACATGGAGGCAGGTGGAACAGCACACTGTCTCTGAAGCAGAGTTATTGTTCATTGCATGTTCATGAAAGTCTGGATTTTGAAAAAAAACAAACAGGCAAACTAACAAAAATTAACCAAAAAACCTGCCTTTATCATAAATAGTAGCTTTTGAAACACAAACCTTAAATTGCATGTAAGGAAAGCACTTAACAGTCCAAAACTGGATGCACAGGTGTGTAGTGTGATGTCTTGTACCAAGTGCTTGGTGTTTTAGGTCTGGGTAGTGTTTTGATAGTGTTGATTTGTACTGAGATCTGTGGGATTCCCATGTGGAAGTTCACAGGCTGTTGTTTGTTTTGTAAATTTTCAAGGTTTTTTTATGGCCCGTAGCTATCCAGAGTTTGCAGCTAAAGTTTGCATAGGAAATGTTGAGCTCAAAATTGGCCCTGGAAAAGAGGAGTGAGGAATCTTCCTCTTCCATCACTCCGCTGGAATGGTAATACCAACATCTGGAAAAGAAGAAGTAAAAGAGGCAAATAAAAATAAGTGTTTTCCAGCAGCATGAGGTATGGATGGCAGCCACTTTTGTCAGTGCATTTTCAGGGTAGAGTTGTGTGTGATGATCCCATTGCTTCCTTCTGACATCATAAAACCACAGAATGGTTTGGGTGGGAAGGGACCTTAAAGAACATCCCATTCCATCACCCTGTCATGGGCAGGGACACTTCCCACTGCACCAGATTGCTCCAAGCCCTGTCCAGTCTGCCCTAGAACACGTCCAGGGATGGGGCATCCAGACTTGGATTTATTTCTGCTGCCAAACTGGGACACCTGTTGTGTCTTGCTGGGACTGCAGGTGTTCCCTGGTGCAGCAAATGGACACTAACAGGTAGTTTTAACTTCTCACCAAAGTTTGGGCACCTGAATTGTGCCTTTAAGAACCCAAGTGGCTACAGAAATTCCCCTCATGACCTGTTATTACAGGCTCAGGTGAGAGTATACATGCAGTTTTATTGCCAAAACATGAGGTTGGCAGAAGTGAGTCATACCTGGGAAGATCTCAGCTTTGCTCTTTGATTTACTTTTATCCACCAAGTATAAAAATATTTCCAAGAATACAGGTAGGAATACGCTGTTCTCCTGTTAGGGCAGAGCTCTCACTGGCTCTTAGGTGTGTTTACATAGCTCATAGGATGTATTTTTTGAAGCTTTAGTATAAAGGGAGCTATGTATACATTTTATCTAATCTTCAGTGCAGTAGGCATGAGCAATTCCTGGAGAAGGGATCAGAATATAGGGCTCTGCCCCTACTCCTGGGAGTCTCTTTCTCATGCAGTCATACTTGGCCTCCAGGGCTTTCTCTTTATGGCTTTGTGAGTTTTGAATTCCTCTGTGTGCTGGCCCAGCTCCAGCAGGAGGGCAGAAAGCAGCCTCAGCCCAAGCTCTGCTTGAAGCCTGCTGGTTCAGGGACTTTTCAGGGGGTGGGATCTGCAGGGGAGAAAATGCCCAGCCCTGAGAGAAGTGCCCAGGTGAGCTGTTAACCAGTGGGGTACTGTTTCAAGATGACAATCTTGCCTTCTGTGGAGGTGGCTTTGGGTTGCAGTGGTTGTTGGATGTTTTGCCCTCGGCGTTTCAGTGTGAGCAGAGGGTACCTGCTCTGCAGGTTTCACGTGTGGTTTCAAGATCAGCCCCTTCCATGGCCATCCCTGACGACCAAGTGGCCTTAGAGTGACCCAAATTGAGCAGCTCAATTTGCTGAGCTGGTTTGAAAATGTGATTTTTCTTCTCCATTTCTTGTCTCTTGGGAAACTAGAGCTGCTCCATCCCATGAGATGACTGCAGGGCAGCTGGGGAGGTGATGGAGAGGTGAGAGGAATTCATGGCCAGAAGCAAAGGAGGAGGTGACACTGTCACTTGGAGTGACAGCTGCATGCAGTTCATCAGCATGTTCAGGAAACCTCACCTTCCCTGTCTGTTCATCTCAGTGGAGCTCAAGGAAGAGCTAATTTAACCTTTTTCTCCAAAACAAGCAATCCCCTGAACACTCCTTCCTGTGTTCCTTTGGCATCTAGATTTTAGGTGCCTGCATTTAACTTAAGCATCTCTTCAGAGCAAAAGTACCTAGGAAAAAGAGAAGTGCCTAAGTTACTACTGTGTAGTGCCAGAAACGAGTCCATCCCTTGCTAAAATTTTTGGTTATTGATCATAGAATCAAACCATGGTTTGGATTGGGAGGAACGTTAAAGATATCTAATTCCAACCTCCCTGCCATGGGCAGGGACACCTTCCACTACCCCGGGGTGCTCCAAGCCCCATCCAGCCTGGCCTTGGACACTTCCAAGGATCAAGGGGCAGCCACAGCCTCTCTGGGCAACCTGTGCCAGGGTCTCCCCACCCTCACAGCAAAGAATTTCTTCTCAATATTCAGTCTCAACCTTAAATCCTACTGTTATAGGTTAACATATAGAAATTAAGTTTACAGAGCCTGATAGGCTCATGGCATTTATCAAACTGGCATTTTTTCAAACAGCATCACAATTTGTTCTTCTGTTCGTACTTTTCACAAAACTTCCCTTCGTCTATTATTCCACAAATGACATCCTGTCGTAATCAGAGTCAGGATAGAATATCCATTGATCACGGGAAAAAAAAAAAAGGCAAAAAAAGAAAGCAAAATACCCCTGAACCCCTCTCTCTGCAGGAGATTTTGGGGCAGCAGTAGTTCGGGCAGTTGGCTTCTGGCAGGCACGGCACAGTTGGGAAGGATTATCTTTCCACATCCCTCTGCTTTCTACTCTGCTGCTTTGGGTTTTTTTCTCTTCTTCTGCATTTTTTCTCTCAGTTTTCCTGATTGATCCTTACTGCTGCTGCTATAATCCATTTTTCTCATACAACCTCCTTAAAAATACCAGAGGTGTGCTCATGCCATACATCCTTCCTCACCGTCTTCTTCCTGAGTGTGTGCTTACCTAACAACTTGAAAATAGCAAACAAGGCGCATGAGCTGAGAAACAAGCTGGTATTTTACCCTAAGGGAAGATTTTCTCAGCGCACAAATCAAGAGTTAAATAGTTAAAAACGCTGTGTAATATAGACCCAGCCGCTCTGAGGCTCGCTCGCACGTAGGAGAGAAGTTATTTGCATACATAAATGTTGACACAGTTGAGCTCTGCGTTATCAAATCCACTGTCAGAAGCTGACCCCGGGCGTTCTGCAGGGAAGATGATGATTGTCTCTTTAATGACATAAATTCTGTTGTGCCTGTTTAGGAGAGTTCCCCACAACCCTGTTATTACTGAGCCCCTGCCAGTCACATCCCTACTGGCACAGCTTTGATGGGGAGTAGCTACAACACCCAGCTACAAGGGCCTGCTTTTAATTGAGCACTGTGATTATCACACACCAATCAGACCATTGAGTTGCTGCACAAGTTGGCCAGCCCTGTGCTAAGAGCTCCTATGGAATTACAGAATCAGAGATGTTAGAGATGGAAAGTGCATTAGATCATCCAGGTCGTTGTCTTGCCAGTACATGTTTCCTGCTGCGTGATTTTGGGTGGTTGTGGGTTTGTTTTTTTGGGATTTTTTTTTTTTTTTCCCTTGCACTTTATTGCTAGAGATACTCTAAGAACTGGGCCTTCCACTTTGATCCTCTGGAATCTTTCCCACAAAGTTTGATGGCAAGATTTTTCTTTGCCTAATATGTGCCCTACATTTTTCCATTTCTTTATTTCATAATATTTCATATTATTTCAAGTCTACGTTCTCATCTTTCAGTAATTCTCTCTGGTGTTAACAGCCCGTAAATATGAGTGGAATAGTATTATGTGCTCTTGAATATTAAACGTATCACTTATCTTAAGTGCTGCATGTTCAGTTTTTCAGGGTTTGGGAAAATTCTACTGATTGAAGATAGGTTTTAAATTGAACTGCTAATAGTATAATTTCTCAGATGCATATTTTATTGTAGTATAAGAGTGGTCTGTTCTGGTGTCATTTGAAAAATGGTTGAAAATTACCTGAAAAGGCCAATTTGAATTGGAAATTAAAATGTTTTTGTATGGAGGAGATAAAATTTAAGTGATTTTTAACTCCATTGTGGCGTTTAAACTGTGAGGAATCTATGTGTGCAGGCAAGTCTGCAGAGGGCATTGCAGGGAAACAAAAAAAACTAGTTTTCTATTAGTGACAGAATTAGTGGAAGTTGTAGTCTAGTTACTGGAGTCTTCCCCAACCCCCCATCCCAACTTTCCATTCAAGTTCTTCAAAACTATTGTTCTTTTTATAGTTTTACTTGTTTCTGTGGGATTTGGGGTTTGCCTGTTTTGTTGTTTCTTCCTCAGGGCTTGCTCTTCACTACCAGAAGCTTTGAGTGCCCAGGGAGGGTTGTCTCGAAAGTTTTCCTCTGTCGTGACCACTAAGAGCTAGATCAGTACCCTCCCCTTAAAAAAAAAACATTCAGTGGCTATAAAAAGGACAAATGGACTTCTTTTTTTGCAGTGACCCCATGAGAGAGAGACAGGGTGGATGGAAAGCACAGCCACGCTGGCTTGAGGCAGTCCCTTCAGAGCTGCCCTCTGGTCATGACCCAGCACCTTTATCCCAGCCCTCTGCATGTTCCTGAAGTATTAGCTCTGTTTTTCTTTCCAGAGCATCCCAGAGGTTGAGAAGGCTGGGTTGGAAGCCTCCAGAAACAGGTTTTTGTCAGGGTGGGGTTGTGTTGGGAGCCTGCTGGAGGCACAGAACATGTGGATGTGGCATAGGCACGGCCAGCACTGCCCAGTCCTTATTCCATCCATCCTCACTCTGTCCAAAGAAAGTATTTGGCTCATCCAGAAGGGATGGCAGGAAAGATTAGCAGTGTTGTGAGTGGAAATGGATGGAGATGGATTTCCTGGAGCCTCGTGGGCATGGGGAGCATGGAGCAGTAAGCTGCCCTCCCTCAAACTCCAGGAAGCTGGATGCAGGGCGTGGGGATGTTGATGAGAGAGGCATGGACAGGTGGGTCTTGGGAGGCAGAGTTCCTGTCCCTGAGTATGTTGGAGGTGTTTGGGGCTGTGTGACTGAACGGGGAGATGAATGAGGAACGTGGAAATGGGTGGGTTACAGAGTGAGTAAGGGAAAGTGTGAGTGGGTGGGTAACGAGACTGGCAAGTGAGAGAGGAGCTGGGAGGGGGTGAGTGCATGGGGAAGGAGGGAGGTACCAAAAAGTTGGAGTGGCTTTATGGGCTGGCTCTGTGAGGATACCTGAAAGACTGAGAGGTGTCACACCCTCCTGGAGACAGGCAGAGGGGGTGTGGGGTGTGCAGGGCAGCACGCAGACCCTGCTGACCTCTGCTGCTTCCCAGCTGGTTTGGGTGGCAGGTGAGTTACTCTGCCTGAACTTCACTGTGTCTGGGGGTGAAGCAGACAGTAATCCTCACCCTGGCTGCGTGCTGCTGCTGTTCCTGCAGAAAGATGTCAGACCGTAATTATGCATTTGCAGGTTATTTTGGCTCTAGCAAAGTCACAGACAGAAACTTTCTGTCCTTATTGTTTATTGAAACCTGTAGTGGGCATTCCAGGAGCTGAAATGACCTGAGAGCTGCAGGAGGAAGGAGTTACCTGACTAATAAAAGGTGTGAAAGTGAAGGATATACTGGAATTACAGACCTGCAATGCCTCAGCATAAAGACAACTCCCAAAGCTGAAATACCTTTAATTTTAATGAAGGACATGGGAAAGTAAAGTAACTAAACAATTACCAGACCCTGCCTGACAAGGCTTTTATTAGGATATTTAACTATAAGGTTGGATGTAGCTCACTGTGACTAATCTACCTGTTTTTATTCATTACTGTGGCAGAGTTACAGCCCCAGCTGTGACCTCTGTGTAGTCAGGTGTGGTCAGGCTGTTGTCCAGGGTAAGGTCTCTGCTGCCCTGTTACGTCATATTAAGTTGTACACAGTACATTCTCAATATTTACTGTAATAGAGCAAGTCCTTTTGAAGCCCAAATAAAAGTGAGTGACTGCAGGAAGTGACAGGACTTAGCTGCCAAAAAGGTGCTTACTAAGGAATAGCTTCATATGCAGTGTTCTGAAAACACCAGTCCCTGCAGGTTTTCATCAGTAGCCAGATAAGATGCCTCACCATCTTCAAAATAAAGAATTTTTCCCTAATACCAAACCTAATCCTGCCCTCTGGCACTGTGAAGTCATTCCCTCTTGTCCAGTCACTCCAGGCCCTTGTCCCAAGACCCTCTCCAGCTCTCTGGAAGCTCCTTTAGGCACTGGAAGGAGCTCTAAGGTCTCCATGGGGCTTTCTCCAGGGTGATCATCCCCAAGTCTCTGGCCTTTCCTTATGGCAGACATGCTCCAGACTTTGGACCATTTCAGTGAAATCTTCCTCATCTTGAACATGGTCACCTGTTGCAAAGTAAATTTCCTATAAAGCTTGGAACTGCAGCCAAGACAGCTTGTAAAGTAGTCAGTGTTTACTCATTTTTTTAATCCTAGACAAATCTAGAAACAATTTGCTGTACTTAAGCAGATGTTTCTTACCATTAAAACAACCCAGATCTCTTGCTGATGTTCAAATGCTGTAGTAACTGTGAAGAATGAAATCCAGAGGAATATGGGGGTATGTTTAATACGTGCCTGTTGGGTTTTAGATCTGTCAAACCCTCAAATTTGCATTCCTTACATAAGCAGAGATCCTGGTGGTATTTACATGTGCTTTGGGAACTGCAGGAACTGAACTGCTTTGTCAAATAACTCTGCTCCCAATTGCCACCTATGGGTCTGCAGGAACACAGTTAAAATATTTACAGTGGCAGGACCAACTAGAAGTTTGTTTATTGTTCTGCTTGATATGAGAACTTATCACAACAATCGTAAGAGCAGTGTGAGACCTCTGTGGAAGTGTGGACAGATTCTGAGCGCCCACAGGAATGAGAACCTTGAAGTTTCCCTTCTGGCTAACTCAGAGTTTGTTTTTGTCAGTGACAGGGTTGCGTAGCATTTGCAGTAAGCCTGCTTTGTCTTTGGCCATTTTTTTCCATATGGGTGTGTTCTTCCTTTTCATTATGTTGTTTTTCTTTCCTTTTTTTTTCTTTTTTCTTTTTTCTTCCCTAACACAGCCACTCCTTTTATTTTAAGAATAAACTAGCTGCTTGCTGAGCAGAAAAAAAAACAAAGTTTCATAAACATTGCAGTTCTGTTTTGTGTAATCCTTTATTACCTGTAGGGGCAGGTGCAGGAAGCTACTACAGGAGTGGAGGTCACAGACTTTTCCAAGGCTTGGGTTACATAAGGGGGTCAGCATGTTGTGGCTGCTACAGTGAAAGTTGTGAACAATATGATCAAAGGTGTGTCAGTGAGAAATAAAACCTTTTGGTTTGGCTTGTTTCACTTCATTCTGCCCCAGGAACCTTTCAGCTCTTATTTTAACCACCACACTGACATGAAGTTACAGGATCACAGGATGGCTTGAGTTGGAAGGGTCCTCAAAGATCACCCAGTTCCAACCCAAGGGACACCTTCCACTGTCCCAGGTTGCTCCAAGCCCTGTCTAGCCTGGCCTTGAACATTTCAGGGATGGGGCATCTTCTCTGGGCAGCCTGTTCAGGGACTCACTACACTTATAGTGAAGAATTTCCCCCTAATATCAAATCTAACCCTGCCCTCTGCCAGTGGGAAGCCATTCTCTGTGTCCTGTCACTCCATGCCCTTGTCTAAAGTCTCTGTCCAGCTCTCCCTTAGGTGGGAGAAGGCTGTTTCAAGGTCTCCCTGAAGTCCCTACATATTACCTTAAATTTGTTTCCTGCTGTTGTAAAATGGATTTTATCACTGGAGGTTCTGTCTTCTAATGCTTTCATTACCCAGAGTTTTTCTAAAAACATGTTGAAACCATTCAAATTGCTGCAAAGGGATAGGGCAAGGAGGGTGGTAAAAAAATACATCACCCATCCCTTGTGATTTTGTGGTTTTGTCTGAGTATTTTTTTTTTTTTAATTCCCTACAATCAACCATGCATTTCAGTTGTGATAGCTGCCCCAAAAACGTGGCTGCAATGCATGTCTCATTTGCCTAATATTAAAAATATGTGTGTGTAATAACATTTTTCCTAATGCTTCCCATCTGGAAGATACGTCACACACACCTTTGCATTAAAATTCATAGCAACCTTTTTTACATATTACACTGCTTTGTGATGGAGACTGTGTGTGGACTTGCTAATTGCAGTTCTGGGCTGAAAAATAGTTCAAAGCAGCTTGTTATTTATTGCCAGGAATAAGTTTTCACTATTTGTCTGTCTTTGTCTGTCTGGTAGAACCAATCCATTTGTGAGAGGCAATTTGTCTGCTTAAAATGTTATGGTTCATTTATCAGAAGAAATGCTGAGCAACTAACACAGAGTTAGGGGTCTGAAGATGTTCTTCCTCCAGTCCTTCAGGAGATGCCTGGAAGCTTTAAGGTTTTGGTCTAAAATGTTTGTGGATCAAATCCTAGTGGTATCATAGCATGTGAATTCCTGTCAGAAAATTGTCTCAAAATGGTACAGCTGTTAAAAGATATTGGTCATGCTAAGTGGATTAGCAAGGCTTCATTCTTTCTTGAGTAAATTTAATAAAATAATGTCAAAGAAAAGGTGCAGGGGTCTGTTTGGATTACAGTATGTAGGAAAGGAGCTTCTGAGCCGCTTGTGTACTTCAGATATATTTAGTAGTATGGACTGGTTAATATATCTCCATTTTAAGTGTATAGGCATCCTTTGAAAGGCGTGATTTTCAATCTGCCAGGCAGCAGGAAGCACCTGTGTGCTTAATTCCAGCTTGTGGTGACATCTTCTGGTTACTGAGCTCTGGGAAAACTTCACCTGTTATTTGAGTAGTTGATTGAAAACTGAGTTTTTCCATGGGATGATCCACTGTCAGTGTTGTAGTAATAGGACAAACCAGTCCAAATCTGCTATCTCCCAGGCTTGTTGTCTCAACTGTTAGAAAATCTTTGCTTGTCAAAAAGCTTTAAAAACATAACGATGCAAATTTGAACACTTCCCTGCAAATTTGACCTGTGTTTATACCAGCGTGTTTGGAAGAAGAAATGATTTCCGTGCTGTTTTCAGTGTCTCTCCACTTTATTATTCTGAGAAAATTTGATGCATCTGCAGCGTGCTCTGATATGCAGATGCACAGCCTCGCCTATCTCGTGGAATCAGTGTAGCAGCCGCTCTTACAAACGCAGTGACAATGTACAGCCTCCTATCTGAGAACCAGATCAGACTGAAATTGGGACTCTGTCCAAAAGGCAAAATACTGCAATCAATCTACTTACTGTGTCAGCACTCAGCTCCGTTTCTGTTCTGTGCACTGCAGGGAGAGGAAGCGGGAAATGCACGCTAGCATCCAGAAACGGATTCCGGAATCACGGAGGATGGCGGGGATGGGTGTCGCTAATAGGAGGTGCTTAAAGGTTCCCGTTTTTGCAGACACTGTGTGGGCTAAGAGATGTTGCAGGCGATTTTCTTAGCCCTCAGGAAGTCACTACATGACACCACGGATGCCATGTGACTTCCGTGTTTACACTCAGCCCATGTCTGTGAAGTGACAGAGTGACAGGATCATGTCACGGCGTCCTTGGCCTCTTGAGTCACAGCCCTTGGTACCAGCGGGGATTTGTGGAGTCAGGCCCTTGCAAAACCTTATTTAAGTACAGATGTGCTCACACTGGGGTGACCTCTTGCCTAAGACTGTACATTTCCTTCCCTTCTGCCAGCCCTGCTGCTATTCCGGGCCGTGGGCTGGCACCGCTCCTCGTCCGGCGGGCATCGCTACGGGGGCAGGTGGGCTTCCTGCTCTGTGGCTCACCCTCCACTCTGCCTCCTGCTCACTTAACCCTCTCATTCCTCAATCCCTGGGCTTACCCTTCTGTCCTAAAATTGGCTCAATCTAGGGAAAATAATCCACTCACATTCCTGGAAGAGGAGGATCCATGTGCCCGATGCCACTCGGATCGCTCAGGAGTGCAGCGTGTTCTGCACAGCAGCGGGGTCGTTTTGGGGTTGTAACACTAAATCTTTCAAAAGTAATCACACTTTTAGAAGTGATTTAAGCGCTCAAGTTTCTGGGTGAAAGCCAGTTGCCAGGGTTTAATCTGCACCCTAAAGCTCTGCTGGTAAATCTGATCCGGCAGTTCTGCCTGCGCATGCGAGGAGACACTGATAGCAAAATACCTTCCCTGATAAAAGAGCAGTGGGACCTTCAATGTCCACAGTGAGAACAAAAACATCTTAAAGGGTTTATAAAGTTGTTATTTCACTGTAGATGTGCAGCAGAATCCATGGATGGGGTTTGGCTCTTATATAATTACAGTTTTCTAATAGTAAATTGGGATGCAAAGGATCTTACTGCATCTGGAACTCTGTGCTGAAGAAAATCATTGGATCCAATGCCAGGAACTTTTCATGACTGTGATTACAGCTTGTTGCTTGCACTTCACATATAACTTTCATTGTCACAAGCACTTTCATTTATCCATTAAGCTTCTTTTTTTGGTAAATGAAAATTTTCGGTTACGTTTTCCCATGGCTGTCTAGGAAATACTGAGTTTCTTTTAGGGAAGCAGGGGGACAAGACGTATTTTGAGCCAAAATACTATGGCACCTAAGAAAATAGCGTTTCTGTTCTTAATTGCCCGTTTTCTTTCTGTCTTTTATTGTGTCTTGGTTTAAAAAAAAATCAGCAAGCCCATTGTGATGCTTTTGATTAGGCATCAGCAGAGATAATAAAAGTGTAGTGTCCCTTTGTGAAAGGAGTTTTTAATTATTGTTAATTGTACTTGCCAGCTTCGTTTCTGAGGGGAAACGGAGGTGATCTCATCCTGAAAGTTGTCAGTCTCATGCTGGTGTCATTCACCGCCTGGAAAAGAGGTTGAGGTTTTGTTCCTTGTTGCTTCTTTTAATGAGGAGCTATCCACAGGCCTGATGGGCTCTGTGGCTTTGGGAATGCTGTCCAAACTCTGCTTCAGTAGCAGGCTTGTTCCTGAAATGTTAAACTGAGTTATATCTTATGGCATCAGCAGTCTCAGATGTGCCCATTCCAGTAACATCTCTGGCAGCAGTCAGTGCAAAAGACTTTAAGGTGAGGTGATGGAGTCCTTCTAGAGGACAATTATTAAAGATTCAAAAGGTTATTTCTGCTCTTTCATACTAATCCAACAATCTTGGGTGTTTCCGTTATCTATCTAAAAGTTTAATTTCTTAACCCTTCTCCAGTCTTGACTTTGGCATATTCTTGTGAGGTCCTGACTTCACCTGTGCTTTGCATTTAAACAGATGACAAGAGAGATTTCCTCACCCTTCAGACAGAAAAATGTGCAGGGCAGTGGGGGCTGTATGTCTGGGGAGGTTTCAGGGTATCAGGACAAGTCAGCATTCAGTTGTGGCCGTGATGTAAATGCCAAAATATTTACAATCATTTTAGTTCATTGAGCATCTCCGTATGTCAGCAGAAGCGTGAAGAGGATACGTTTTTGTCTCCCTTCACTGTTCTGTATTCCTTAAGCTGTTACCTCATTTCATCTTAAATGAACCTTCTCTAAAATACCCTGAACTTTTCAATTCTGTTTCAGTTCACCCAGTGCCATCTGCCACAGTGTCTGCGATGTATTTCAGTCCTGACGAAATCCCCCTTCCTCAGCGGTACCTCCGCACGCTGTCGTAAGGATGATGTGACAAGCAAAGCTGGCAAGTTGTTCCCACCTTTGTTGCCAATTATAAAGCAGTGTAAAGAGGCAAATTCTGACAGCCTGTGTCCTTAGAGGTGTTTGAATGCCTAATTCATAGTGAAATCATCAGCAGTCAGGCTCTTGAGCATCCCTCAGGCTATGGGTTGGGGTCTCCGCTCAACTTTTGCTCAAGTAGTCTTTCCCTGACATTCATCACTTTGCCTGACTCAGATGTGTATTTAAAGCTGCTCGTCAGTCATCAGCACCAAAACATTTACTTGTAGTTACAGAGAGCACAGTTCCCTGTAAAAGGGAATAAGCTTTCAGCTGGTTCATTTTCTAATCCTGGAGAAATCTGCGAGGTCAGTCATGGCTGCCAAACGTGTTAGGGACTGTGGTCTGGAGCTCTCAGTTTATCTCATTCCTTTGCTTTCTGCTGCTCATTAAAAGATTTAAGAAGAATTAAAATCTCAGTGGTGTGAGATGTTCAGGCTGTCTGAAATAGTTTTCATTCTGCGTCTCCCAGATTTTGTTCAGGCAAAAGTAGCTGAAGTTTTCCTGAAGTAAACCACATTTTTCAGTGGAAACACTGAATTCAGGTCACCTCAGACTGACTCTACTTAGTCCTTCCTTTGCTATCTTAAGGTGAGGATTGCAAGAGCACCCTAAAGGATTGTTTTGAAAGCTGTGGTAGTTAGCATTTCTGCAAGCCTGCCAAAATACATACTAAATGCAAATATTTTTAAGCGTTTTCACCTTCCAGAGTTGTTTGGTATCTTGTTCTTCATCCTGAGCAGAAACATAGCATGAGATCTTGTCTCATTCTCACGAACCAATGCAGAAATTGTGGCCTTTCAAAATATTCCTTGAATCACTGCTCTGCATAGTTGTGTAGTTGTGACTCCCAGGTTTCAAAATGGGATAAAGAACCTGTTCCCAGCAGGGAAAACACAACATAGCTCCTCTGCCATGCCAGACAAGCTTTTCATGGTGTGTTTTGGTAGTACATGTTTCACATGGGCACAACTAACTCTTGATTTAAAATAATAAAACTACTTGAAACTACTCAGGGGCACAAATAAAGGACGGCGAGAATACCAGAGGATTGAGCAACAGGCAAAGGGCATGTTGTTTCCTTTAAGAATTCTGACTAGAAATGACGTCACTTAGATAGTTGGGATGTTTGTGAGCACTACAGGACTTGGAAAGGGAAAGCAAATCGGAAAAACACTGGGAAGCTGAACAATTTGTTTTGTTTTATGACTCCCTGGTCATTTAATGAGGGAGCTATTACTCATGCGCTGTCACTGCACATCTAGAAAATTCCTCTGGGTTTAAAAACTGGCAGGGAAAAGTAGTTTCCTAAAAAACACTGAATTAATGAGATAAAACCCATTGCTCAGGAGTCCCTAACAGGAAGGGTTGGAGGCGGAGCTGTGCAAGGCTCACGGTGTGTTGGAAATCTCCACAGGGGATTTCAGAGAGCAGATAGAGCTGGCAGGATTTGGGGAAGTGATGCAGCAGATATGCTCAGCATCTGTCTTTTAGGATACAGAACTATGGATTTGGGCAGAAGAATAAATACAAGTTTGATTGGGTCATTGTAGTAAATACTTCCATTGCTTTGCATGTGAAAATATCTAGGACTGGGGTGTTCAAAGAAAGAGGTTTGTACCCATGGGCAATGATGCAAAGCAGTGTATTAATAATATTGACACATGACATGAGGGCTGTTGTATTTAAGGAGAAGAAAAAGGAGCATTTGTGGCATGGGCTTACTTACACAGCTTTAAATGAATTTTCATGGTTTCAAAATCTGTATTCCTGTGGTCTGTCAGACTTTTGACTTCTTGCTTTGAGTCTGCATTGTTTTATCAATCTGTGCTGTATTTTACAGTGCAGTCCAGTGCAGTTTGCTTTTCTACTTCAGTTATTTTAGCTGCTTTAGCCTTCTTGTCACATCCACAGAGGATACACATTACCCTCACCTTAAATGGAAACTTAATACAACTTTCATAGCCCTGAGGGCAGGATGAGGGTTGTTCCAGTTAGGTGTTGTAGAGAGCACAGTAAGCTAGAGTGCTGCTCAGTTTGGAAATGCAAGGGAATATTCCTCACCAACCCCCTGACACAATTATTCCCTCGTAGCAGAAGTTACTGTAATTCGTTTTGCCAAACAAATGCTGATAAAGCAGAGGCTGTTAAGAGGGAAATCCATAAAGAGTCTGGAAAGTGTGATGTAAGGATTAGTAATAGAATTAGCAAGCTGCTGTAGCAGTTCTGCTACAGTTTGTCTTAAATTACAACACCTCAAACATAATCATTGTCATTCTTCGTCACTGTGGTGCTGTGCTGTAGTCTGGATCAGTTTTGTCTTCTCTCTGTTACTGTCTTTTTAAGCACTTTCTTAATTGTTCATTTATCATCAAGAATATCACCAGTTTTCCATGCAAATACAGTAGTTCAGGAGGGGTTGTGTGTTTCAAACTTCAGATCAAAATGAGTTTTAGCTGTGTCCCCCTGTACATGCAACATATACCCTCTTTAGAAATATCCAGTACTGGGCTTTTAAAGCACATAGATGCCCAGTTTGTTGTATCCGTGCTGGATTTTTGCCCTTGGGTGTGGAACTCAACTGCCTGGGCCAGAATTAGGAAATTCTTCCTACATGTGATGTGAAAAAAAAGTCTTGGTTCACAGGGCAGAGCTCCATTTCCACCAGAATGGGACAGAACGAGGCTGAAAAGGCTGAGGAGGGACCCTTGAGGTGTTCAGAAGGTGGAAGGGGTATGGATGTCATGTAATTTTGGAATCAGAATAAGCCCTGTAGAGAGGGACACTCCAGAGGGGCCTTGTTTGTGGAACATTAGACAGGGATTTGTGCATCAGTTGCTCTGAGGTTGTGTGTGCCTGGCAGGGAGCACAGGGGAGCTCAGGTTTGGTGTGGAACAGCCTGCTGGGTACCAGGAGCCACACAAACAGTGCAGAGACATGTTCAGCCTCACGTTTTGCATCTGTACTGTTCCAGTTTTCCAGGGTGGTGTGAAGCCGAAGGCTGAACAGGCACAGAAAGGGTCTCTCCTGCTTTTCAGGTGGTGCTTCAGTGTCCAGGGGAAGGTGGCGACCACCAGCGCCTCTGTGCTGCCTTTTTCTGGAAAGGGCTCTGGTGGTGGCATGGATTTTGGTGGATTTCAGACTCTCCCAGGGCACTTAGTGGTGTTCAGGCTGTTTTTTGATTGCAGAAAAGTCTAGATGAGAAGCAGGTTCCCTCACTCCAGCTGGGACACCTTTGACTGTGGTACAGCACATGCTGATGCCCCAGCAGCTACTGAACAGAAAGTTCTATCACTCCAGAGTCTAGCAGCTAAATCCTGCCAAAATCCAGGCAGAACTAAGACAGGCCACGTGGCTGATGCCTGCAGACTCCCAGTCTCATGGCAGGGGACACTGTGGACAGTGGACACTGTGGACAGTGTCCCTGCCTGGTGCTGCATCACCTGTGAAACAGGATTGACCTTCCCAGAGCTCCAGCCCTGTGGGTGTTGCACCAACACAAGAAAAATCTTATGGCTTGTTACTGATGGAAACCTAACTTAATTTTCCTGTTAATGAAGCTGTGATTGTAGTCCATTACTGTGATCAAGGTTAGGCTGGATTTCCCTCCTAGGCTGTGGGTGGATCCGGTGCTGTTTTCCCTCTGTGCTGGAAGGGTTGGTGAGTGTGAGAGGCAGATCCCACCTTGGCACTGCTGCAGGTGCTGCCTGAAACCTCCTTTTCAACACCCATCCAGAGCTCTCCTCCCAGCTCCTGCTTTACATGTGGACTTTGGAGTGCAGATATGTTCAAGGGACTGTCAGGTTTTATATTTAAAGGCTTTCCTCATATATTTTTTTGTAAAGCTTTACTCTGTCAAGGCCTGTGCAGCTGGCGTTACACAGCACATACTTTATTATCCCAGTCATCACTTCAACTGTTTAATCCTTTTAACCTTCACAGTGGCTACAGTAGGAATTATGGGGAATGAATTTCCTCTTGAGTGAATTTCCTTGGCCACTGTTAAAACCACAAAGAAATCCAGAGTGGTTCCTTGAAAAAAAGGGATCTCTTAATGGAACTGTTTGCAAAGGACTGGGAAGGAGTGAGAGATGGGAGAAGTCAATCCAGCTGCAGGGAAGTGGCTGTGGGGACACCACCGTGGGCTGGCAGCTGCCACATTCCTGCACCCAACATCCCAGACCTGTTCTGACCACAAAAAAGTTAATTCAGAACAGTCAGCCCTGCTGGGAAGGGAAGGAACCTTGCTGCCAGATGCTATTTGTGTTGTCCATTATCTCCATAGGTTTTGCATCTGTCTTTGCTGCAGTTTAATTTTCTGCCTTCAAAATTCCCTTTTACTCATTGTGTCTAGTAAATTAAATTGAATTTGCAAAATAGTACAAAGTGACATTAGGATGTGCCTGTTAACAGAGGAGAATAAATTAATTACACGCTGTGAACTAACTGAACTCATTTAGTAATTGATGAATTAACTTAATATGTCTGTTACAAACAGGAGAACTTGAATGCTGGCAGAATAAACAGTGAAATCTCTCATTGACTGAATCACTAGGGGTTTTTTTTAGGTTTATTTTTCCTTAGTTTAGTAGTGGCCACATTTTTAGAATTAGGAAGTTATGCCAGTCATTTGCAATTTAAGGTTCACCTCTGTGATTCCATCCTACACCACTTCCAGACTGACATCTGCCTCTGAATTCATTGGAAACTTTGATGTTTCTAGTTGCATTTTCTTAACCAAATACTAACACTAGTTCTTAATCCTTCCTTTTTTACACAGGTCAGACTTTCAACAGCATCAATCGTGTTTCCATTTGAGATTCCATCCTGACTGGATGACCATGATTCTGGGGGTTTTGTGGTCTTTCTTAATCCTATTTTTAATGTGCTCAGCGATGTCAGGTTCTCTGTGTGCACATTCTGCATCTTCTCTCTTCCCATATCTCCACTGGTTTGATTATTCTCTCTCTCTCTCTCTCTCTCTCTCTCTCTCTCTCTCTCTCTCTCTCTCTGTAGTCAAGTTCCAGACCTGCACCTGTGTGCATCATTTTGTTTTCCTTCCAGGATGTTTGTGTGGCTTGTACACATGGATTGATAGCAATCTGCTGCAGCTCAGTTCTGTGTCAACAGAAAGGAGCTTTCTCCCATGCCAATGCTCTTTAAATGCCACAAAAGTACCTTTGTATTTAAGCCTCTATTTTAAAACTTTACTTTCCTATGATGCCTACAGTAGAAAGGCTGTTAATCTGCCTTATATCAGGTTTTATTGTCTTATTATTCCTTATACTTTCTCTTTTTTTTTTTTTTTTTTTTACTCTTTCTTGCCTCAGGCAGTAAACTAGAAACCAAGCTCATTTTATTCTGGTTTATATGAAGCTTCTAGATCAGTGTGTCTTGATCCATGACAGGGACTCTTGTCTTGCTACACTAGTTTCCTTCCTTGGAAATCACTGGGAAGGTAAACACCTACTGCACAAACTGAGTTTCTCAGGTCCCAAAGAAAATCAGAACTTCATCCATCCTTTAATGCTCCAATTATGAGATGCTGACCTTGTTTGTAGCTTCAAAAGGTGGAGCCAGTTGTGAGGAGGAGACTAAAAAGATCACGAGTAATTTAGATATATGTACATTATGTTTTCTGATGGACAGGGACATATTTTTCTAATGCAACTAAAGTTGTTTAATGGATGCTGTAGATCAAAGCAAAAACATATTTATTTTCAGAATCCAACAGCCCCTTTTCCCATCCCTTGCTTGGCTGTGTTCAATACATGAAGCATTATGTTGTCCTCTAATTAGCTGTGTAATTTCCATGGCGTGTGCCAGCATCAGTGTTTATTATTGAAGCACAATGTCTGCTTTTATCCTCATGATGTGACTGTCCTGTCACAGAAGCCACATGCACAAACTGAGTAGTAAAAGGGGTTCAGGAGTAAGGATCAGTAAATATTCTAAGCTGTGCGTGGTTGTGCAGATGTAATTAATCCCAGTGCTGCCAGATGCTCACCAGTTGATCCAGATGATCCTTGCTCAGTGAAGATCCCTCTCATCTCCTGGATCTTCCAGTCCCTAGCATGGCTAACAGGGCATTGATGAATCCCTAAAGTCTTTATTTTTATCATAACAGTGTGGCTTCTCTGCATTTCATGAGGGGAAGCTGAAGTGGAAATGCAAACACACATTTAAATAAACCATTTTATAAATTCCAGGTGCTGATCTCAAGAGGGCATCTTACATATGCCAGAGGAAGAACATCTCGTTTGAGGGAAAAACCTGCTTATAAATCTGTGCAAATTGAAAGGTAAATAATTTCTGTTTCCAGTACATTGAATGGAATAAGATCTCTGCAGTGATTACTTTTCCTGCTATGAAGTATATAGTACATAAATGAATCTGGCATATGTATTTATCACTGTGCAGCAGCAGAATGTAGGAAGTGAATGTCTTTAAAAAATACTGATTTCTCCTTCACAGAATCACAGAATGGTTTGGGTTGGAAGGGACCTTCAAGACCATCTAGTTCCAACCCTCTGCCTTGGGAAGGGACACCTTCCACTGTCCCAGGTTGCTCAGTGCCCCATCCGGCTTCTTTGCTTCTTCAGCATAACAAGGTTCTAAAATGCTTTGTTTTCACTCTGAAAATATTGCTGGCTTGGGTTTCAGGGTTTTTTTGCAGTGTCATATGTGATGGGAGGAGTACAGAATATTTGTCTTTGACTGGAAGGTCCTCTGCAGTTTGTTCCTGAGGGGTGGGAATTAAGCTGAGGTTAAAACTTGAAGTGGTCTGATTGAACTTCCTATCTTTCTTAATTGTTATCTTCTTTCTGGGTGATAATTTTAATTTTGTTTCCTCTTGAGTAATTGTGGAGTAGTCTGAGCTTGTGTTATATCAGACCAAAAAAACCCCAAAAAACACAGACTAACAAATGTTTTCGTGCTGTTTATTGTTATTTTTTAAAGATACATGGGAGCAGTTCCTTCCAGGTCACTTTCCATGCTTTGACAGACAAAGTGCAATGATGATGTGTGGAGCAGCACAAATTAATCCAGTGCTGGAGATAAGCAGAGGGGCAGCGGTGCGAGCGGGTGCCTGGTTTTGAGAGCTCACTTTGTAGGGACAGCAGTGGCTGTGATCCAGCTCATGGCACGAGGATACAAACAGCAGGTGTAGCTTTGGAGTGCTTCATGACAGGGGCATTTCTGCTCAGGGGTGGGATTAGAGCTTCTATTGAAACTTATATAACAGCCATGGTGCCAGGGTGGTTGCTAAAAATGATGCTCATCGCTCTTACGTCCCAAAAGCTGTAAGTCAGAAGAACTATTTTAAGCTGGAGAAATATTTTTGAGTTTTTATACTTAATGGCCATTGTTTTTCTCCTAGACCCCACTGAGATGATTTTAAATGTGTAAGGCAGCAGTGGCAATGAAAGTAAGCGTTTTTATAATGAAACACATGGACGATCAAGAGTGAGTTTTGTTGTGGGTGCCTGCTTCATTATCATACCCTCATTAACATACCTCAGCAATCAACAGGGAATTACGTTTTTTATTATGGCTGTCCTGTCCAATTTCTAAAATACGACATCAGCTGCTTTTATCCAGCAAATGGTGATCCATTTGGGAAAAAAACTCAGTATTTTCCTACCTCTGCTGCCCCTAAGGTTGGTGTTCTGCAGAAGGAGCAGTCAGCTGCTATGGTGATGGGCACAGGATGGGAATATGGACAGAAATAGAGGGAGGCTGAAGCCAGACTGTTTCTGCTTCCTTATGGTTTCATTAGCCCTCTCTGAATTGGATGGAGACTGATTTCAAGGATTTCACAGGGTACTTGTGGTTTTCTGCCTCAGATTCTCACAATTAGCACATTATAATACTCGGGCAAAAAAGAGAGTGAGATTCTCAAATGGATAATGTTTGTACAGGATGTATGTAATTCCCTGCAGAGCAGCCTGTGCCCGTTGTGCTGGGATTTGGCTGCACAGAAATCTCCCTCCTCCCATCCAGACTGAAGTCAGTTTTTGGAAATGCATAATTCATATCCTGAAGCCTTTGTCACAAAAACATCTTACTGCCTTTTCCCCAGCTTGATAAGCCTGCTTTTGTATTTTTAGGATTTCCTTCCCTGCTAATCCCCAAAATCAGCCTGATGAGGTTTCAAAACAGACTTCAGAGTAAATCTGAGACAACTTTTACGTCAAGGATGTTGCTGTGTGCAGCAGGTGATTCTCTGGCACCTGCTATTTATGGATTTTGCCTCCACAAAGAATTAATTTGCTGTGGCACCGCTGCTACAGTCAGTGCACAAGTGGACTGCAGCTCGAGGGATTCTACCAGGAGGTTTGGATGTATCTTTGGATACATCTCACAGGGAGTGCCTACACACACATTTTGTTATGAAACAAAGACAGCAATTTTTTTTTTATTTTTTGGTGAATTTTTGGTGAGCTCTAATCCAAAATTACTCTTCCCACAGGGAACATGATGCCTGTATTTAGTGATGAGTTAGTGGCACATCTCGAATGCCACTACTGTGGCACAGTAGTGATTGCCACACCTGTTCTGACTGTGGGTGCACTCACACAAGTACAGATTGTGAGGAGTCGTAATGTGGTTAAAAAGTCTGTGTAAAACCTGGAGGAAAAGAAAAATGATTCTCAAGTTGTGTTTTAATTCATCTCTTAGCAGAACAGTACAGAGGGGACTAATTCAAACAGCTTCTGGTGTTTTCTTCTTCCAGATTCTGAGAACAAACCTGTCAGTAATGAATTGTTCCAGAAGTACACAAATAAAGCAGTACGTGCTGGAGGATGTTTTGTCTCAGGTACAGACCATCCCTGTCCCTCCTTGGGATCAGTTGTTGTAAATACCTTGTAGCCATCAGGCCTTTCCTGCTCTAAGCTTTGAGGAGCTTTGAAAGTATACAAAGATAAATGCACGGTGTGCCTGCATAATGGGTAAATTGGATGTTTCAGTTACTTCCCAATAATTGCCTTTATTTGAGGGCTCTTGGCATGTTCCAGAGGAATGTTCCCCAGATCTCTTCACTTCATAGCACTTCTCAGTGCAGCTAAGCAAAGCACAGGAAGGAATGTGAAGTACTGTCATCAGTGTAGGAATCTTTTCAGTAATGGTTTGTCATTATTTTCCTCCCAAATGACCTAAATGCTTTTTTTTTCTTACTGTTTATATCAAGCCACCCCAGACATTCTGATGATACTAAATTCCAGCTGTGGAGGCTTTGATTGTTTCTTGCACGTTGCTCATGTTGCGATGACAGAATTTTTCAGTGAGAGAAATTCAGATGGAAAAATTCAGGCAAACAGGCCTGTGGGCAAGGTTGGGCCTTGTGTAAAAATCCAGTAAAGCTTGAGTAAGAACCTCAGAGTTCAGTGTATTGATTTTCCTGTGAAACTTCGAGAACTGTGTTTCCTTGCAGGCTGAAACTCATCTCAGCTCCTCATGACCAGCTGAGCAAGAGAGATGGGATTTGATGCTATCCAAGATGTAATTCCACAGTTCATGTCTTTTGCTGGTGCCAGCTTAATCAGTTTCTGCCCACTCCCAGCCATTCATTTCCAGCTCAGCAGCAATGCAGTGCCACCTCTTCCCTGACTGTGTGGAAAACCAGATGACTGAAAATAACTCGGTCAAGAAAAGAAACGCTTCAGGTTTTTTTTTTTCTTTCTGTTAGAATCATTTGAATGAATTTCATGGCTCACAGGCAGTTGTATTGGTGCTGCTGAAGGTGACAAGAAGTGCAGCATCAGAGGCAGCAGTGAGCACTGGAGGGTGTCCCAGTGCTTTGTGATCTTGCTGTCAACAAAAATCTGCTCTGGGACCATATCCTGAATGAAGGGCTTTCACTAGCCACAGGATTATTTATTGAACTGCTGCTTTTCATTTATTTTATTAAGGAAGATTAACATCTTCTTGTTAGGGCAGGTTTATTTTTTTTTACTTGAGAAGATAAACCATCTCTGTGAGAAGTCAGTCAGCTTTGTGGACAGCCATGAATGTCAATAAAGTCTTGGCAAACACAGTAGGTATTTATTCAGCCTTGCAAATTAAAAACATTTTTCCTGCTTGTTTAGCGAAGGGAACAAAAAAAGACAAATTACAGAGCGGATGAGCTCTCTTGATAGTTGGAATTCATTAAACTGGTGGTGAAAACGCTGGGCGATTGATGGTGCAGAAAAAGAAAAGATGAAGCAGCTTTTCCCCAATAACTGTGGTTTAAGTTCAAGTTGAAAATGACCAAAAAAAAAAAAAAAATCCCTTAAAGACATCTGTAACTGACTTCAGAGTCCCAGTTTGTATCTGGGTAGACAGTTCTTTCTCACTGCAGTTAGTATTAATTGGTTTTTCAGTTGACAGATAATTTCTCAGTGGCTCCTCCATCTCCATCATGCCATGGGATGTCTGCAGCAGCTCATAAATGAGATCCATGGCCAGACATTAAGTAGGAAGTTCACACAGTCCCTTCCCATGGTACAGACAGAGCCTTTCTGCAGACTTGTCATTCTGTCATCTTCCCTCAGCTCCACATTTTTTTATTATTAAAAGAAAAAAAAAAAGAAAAAAAGGGATTTAAAAAGTTACAGTAAGTTGAGCAGTTTGTCAGATGTGATGTTCTCAGAGGCCATTGTCTGCAGATTCCAGGCTGGCTCTGCCTTTCTGATGGATCATAAAGCTGTCATGAGTGCAGCTCTAACAAAATCCATTTACATGGCTCCTGTTATGGCAGGGCATGGAAAGGAAGCAGTAGGACTAATTTTTAATGAATTTCCTGTACAGAATCATTAGTTCACCATGGAAGTCTTTCCAAGGCGCACCCTGTGCATGTTCTGATTATCCCTGATTAATGGGATAAAGTGCCCATAGTTGTCACTTGGAGTCACAGACAGTTCTCATGTCACTCCCAAGTGCAGGAATTCTGCAGGAATTCATCATTTGAAGAGAGAGGGTTCCCTAGTAAGTGTTTAAATGCAGCTAAACCACCTGTAAATCACTAAAATTATTCAACAGCAAAACAAAGTCTCCGTAAACCTCATTCTTGCAGTGCTTTAATTGCAGACAAAACTTTACTCATTCAAGTGATCCCATCAATGTCAAATAAAAACATGAATTATGAAGCTTGTAAGATTAGAGCTTAAAGTCACTGACATGTCGTTCCCATAATTTTCCCTGGAGGATTACAGAACACTTAATTTGTAACTGCAGAAACCTAAGTGTAATCAGATGCTCTTCCATCTCCAGTTTTTTATCTAAATCATTGAATTCTGAGTTTGTTCTTTCCTGTTTCCCAAGTTCTGACTTGTAAATGTGAAGACATTAACTCCTCTGTTCTTCTTCTTCCCAGTTCACTGAGGAAATTGCCCTCAGCTCTTCCGATCGTTAAATCTGGGAAGGATGGAGCAGTCCAAGATTTGAAAATGTTTTAAAACTTCCAGCACCTAATTAGAAGGAAGCATCTTGGAGCAGCACAATAGCTCTCTATCTGCAGTTCATTTGGTTTTCCAATTTAGAAGTGACAGTTTACAGCCCTGGTGCGAGCGTGTTTCTCATTAGCCTGTTCTAGAAACATGCAGAGTTATTACAAGTTTTGAAAGATGCTTTCTTCAAAAGTGCAAATGATACTAAATCCTAGAATTTGCTCTCTGGATAGCCACATGGAGAAGCTGTGGTCTGCAGCTCCTAAGGCTGGTGGTAAAGGCAGAGCCAGGCAGCTGGACCTCAGCTTCAAATCCGTGGATGTCATGGATGCAATGGCATGGAAGAGATGCTGCAGCAGGAATTAGCCTTGTCCAGGGGAGCCAGTTGTGACGTGCCCCTGCTTTCCTTGTTTCACAGATGGATCTCAGGTTTCTTGGGCTTTTCTCATGAAGATTTTCTTAGAGAGGAGTGTGTTAGCTGTGCTGGTGACATATCCTTGTGAGGACTGTCCACACTGGCTTGATTTCCCTCTTCAGGAGTTGGATTCCTAGTCTGAGCTGGTTGGGTTTATTGTCCTTGGGGTAAATGAAGAGAGAGCTGCATGTCAGCAGGTGATGAAACCTGAGAAACAGATGTAATTATTTTTTTTTTTACATGGTTTTCTGCCCCCTGAAGAGAAGGAGATTGGAAATATTCGCCTGTCCTCAGGACTCGACAGATGGTTTCATCCTGGATGCTGGTTTAGGTTCTGGCATGTCAGTTCTACAAGAACTGAGGCTGAGGGTTGAAAAGGAGACTCAGGGAAGACCTTACTTACTTGGGGACCAACATTCGCCTGAGAGAAGATTGTGGTGAGGTGGGAATCAGCCTCTTCTCCCAGGTAACAAGTGACAGGACAATGGCAAACACCTGAAGTTTCACCAAGCAGAGGTTCAGGTTGGATATTGGGGAAAATGTCTTCACTGAAAGAATGGTTAAGCATTGAAGAAGGCTGAGGGCAGTGGTGGAGTCACCATCCCTGGAAGTGTTCAAAAAACAAATGGACCTGACACTTCATGATACAGTTTAGTGAGCATGGTGGTATTAAATCAAAGGTTGGCCTCAATAATCTTGGAGGTCTTCTCCAACCTCAGTGGTTCTGTGGTTCTAATCAACTAAAATCAGCTTTCAGGGCTTCCAGAGGCAGATCTGGAGCACACCTGGGTGTAATAAACTGCAGGAGGGAAAAAATGAAGATGCTTCACTCTTGTTTGAAACACTATAACAAGGCAAAATTTCGGACTTCTGCGTGGGTGAAGGAAAAAGAGTTTGGTTCTGCCTGCACTTCGAAGCAGCTTTATTTTACTGAAAATAAAGTGTGGAAGATTCCCAGGCAGCTGCATGCTCAGGGCAGAGCCTGGGGACACGGGCACAGCTCTGTCCTGCTGCTTCCTGCCTGCTCTGCTCCACACAGGCACTTTCTGGACAGAAAAGCTGCACAATAAATCCAGTGCTGATGTGGCCTGGCTTGGTGACAGCTCTTCCAGTAACTGCAGGAACTGCCTGCTTGCGGAGGCCCAGCCTGCTCCCATGGGTTGTTTTCCTTAAAACTGTTGTTCTGCACCACATGGGGCACGCGGTGTCTTGGTGCCTCCCTCTGCCATGCAGGCACTTTGTGGTGCCTTCTGTGCCACTGCCTGGGGTGATTTGTTCCTCTCGGAGAGACTGTGATGCACCTGAGTGCTTCCCAGAACGTGTCACTGGGAGTGGGGCTGCCTCAACACTCCAGGCTTGCTCGACATCACCCTGCAGATGTGCTTCAGGTCTGATGTTTGTTCTGCCAGCTGAGATGAGGAGCAGCAGAGAGAGGTTATGAAAAAAAAAAAAATCTGTTTGAAAGGGAATAAATTATCTAGAACACACTTGAGTAGCAGATTTCCAGGAAAGAACCCTCTGTCAGACTTCTTAGAAGCTGTGCTGGCTCCAGGTGCTAAGTGCCAGGTCTGAATAGCCCATAATCAACTCAGTCCTTAATGTTAGGTTTGGAGACACTTCTCCCCTAATTTGCAAATCCCACCTCAGCCAGAGCTAGCTGACAGGTGGGCAGGTTTCCAGGCTCTCTGCATGACCTTTGGGATGAATATTCAACCTTTCAAGGCACTGAAGTGCAGCTTCTGTCACACTCTGCTCTTCGTGCTGCTGCTGCTGAAGATTGAAATGAAGATTTGGTAACATCTTACGTGTTTTGCTGTCACAAGAGGGAGTTGTGCAGCAGTGCTGCCCTTGCTGCTGTGTCTGGATGTAGTCGTGCTGTGGGCAGAGCTCAGCAGACAGAATGTGTTAATAGAAGACGGCAGCACAAGTAGGATGAAGGTCCTTCATTCCTTGTTAAAGCCTTGTACATGTTGTTCAAGCTTGACTAACAAAATTCCTCTGAGTGACACTGCTGCAAGCAATTCTCTTGCTGTTGGTAGCACTGTAATAGAAAACAGAAGTGAGTGTTTGAGTGACTCAAACCAAAATCCAGGGTAAGAATAAGAAAAAAACATCAACTGTTTAACAGGAAAAATAAAAACCCAACGTGGCTAGGTATTCTTCTGTGGCATTTCCAATTTATTGTTACAGGAATATCCTCCCAGCTAGACTCAAGCTCCCTCAGGAAGCTGGTTTCATATGGTGGTTTAGATTTAACTATTCATTGTCTAGCACCATTTGAAATCAGTGTTCTTGGAGGAAGAATGCCTGCCTTCTTCAGGGAAATGGACCCTCGGGAGCCTCAGAGGAAAAGAAGAGAAAGTCAACATCTTCCTTGGGTGGTTCTACCATTCCAGTTAACCTCCACCCCCAAAGTGGGACTCTGGGGTCTGTCTCCCAGGTGATCTCTGGGAGAGCAATGCAAAGAGTGATTTCAAAGGCAGAAATTCTGCTGTCATCAAGCTTATAGTAATTGTAAGTGGTAAGCAACAACTTCAGAACCCCACGGTTTTGAGACAGAAATAAGGCAAAAAAGTAAAATTGAGAATTGTAGCTCTGTATTGAAGATGTTGATTTTAATGCCTCAATTAGTAAAAACTACTACAACTAGTTCATACAACATGCTGAGGAATAAGGAAGGGAACTACACGTGCTCTGAATTTTTAACTCAAAACCTGTTTTCAGCCTTGCCTAGATCTATTTTTCTTAACACTTCATCACACTTGTAAATGCTTTGTACATGTATCATATAAGACAGACAGTAGAATTTAAAACAGGTAATTCTGCATGGAAGCACTGGGAGTTCTGGATGCTGTTTGCATCCCTTCTGTGTGTTTTGCTTTTTGTTTTGGCATGCTTGGCAGATCAGAATGTGTTATTTTGTGGGACAAGACTTGCCAGCACGCAGGTTGGTGGCTGAATGTGCTCATGGAAATGGCCAGCAACTGAGAATTAGACCACAGGTGGTTGGTCACATTGTCTAAGTCTGCTGAAATCTGATAAAGTGTTTCAAGATAACATTCTTTGAGGTATTTTACTGTATTAAAAAATGTGTGTTACATAATGGTTGATTTTGAAAGTTTTCCCTGTCTAAACCTTTGTTTTCTCACCAGTGCTTTAATAAGAATTATATCAAGTATCTGGGGATTCTCCAATATGAAATGCTGTCCAGCACATAACTCTTCATCCTTGCAGATCTCCATAACCCCTTTAGAGGATGACTGATTTCTTTTGGTGTTCAGAGTCAATAATAATTTCTAGCACCATTTGAAATCGGTTATAGTGATTGGGGAATTGCACCTCGTGAACTTTTACGCAAGAGACTCCGGAGAGAAGCTTTAATGGTATGAAAACAGGGAAATGTGTTATTTCAGTGAATGGGGTTGCAGAAATGCTACAAGTTTAAACTGTGGGAGGTGGAGAATTGTCAAATGTGTAACTCAAGATCTTGGTTTAGGTCCTCTGTGTGAAGATGATCCTTGGAATGGTTTGGAAATTCTTATGGTGCTGAGAGGGAAGATCAAGGGAGATGGCTTTGCCAGTGAGAATAATCACTGTGGACTTTGGATCAAAGAAGAAGAACCCCACCCTGTTGGTTTAATGATCTGCTTGTGAGGTATGAGGAAATAAAAGTTGCAGCAGGAAACCTTCCAACGTGCAGCTCCCATACTCTGGACGTGCTGAAAGCAAGATCTCATGGAGGCTTTCCCTGCCAGCCTCAGAGCTTCTTGCATTCTCCTCTTGTACTCTCCTGACAGAGTAAGCCATAAACAACCTGAGTCACCTCTCCATATAATAATTTCTCTGAAATTTCAGCTCTTCAGAGACACAGCTGGCTGGAGGCAGAGTTGAAGGTGGGTCCTGTCCTCAGTTCCAGCAGGATCTCATTAATCATGAAGATAATCACTGAAAATCATCCTTCAATCAGCTGGTCATTTTACATCCAGCTTTTTGGGAGTTAATAACACCAACCAACCTACACAACAACATACCAACCTGCAGTGAGGCATCCCTGTAGCAGGGGATGTTTTTCTGGATGTCCTGGTGAGTTCAGCAATGTAATGCTTTTCCCACTATTCCATATGGGGTAAATAAAAAACTTGAGTTTTTTTGTAAACAAGTGGAGCAGCTTTTGAGTATTCAGAGGAATTTCTAAGGTTGTGGGTCATTGTTGGAAGCAAATCTACCTTCCTTTTATCCCTTTCAAAATTTTTTATGTATATGAAAATATATTGAAAGTGTATTGAAAGCTGGAGGAGGAAATTTGGCAAGGGGATGGAGTGACAGGACAAGGGGGAATGGCTTCATTCGGCAGGGTTGGATTGGATGTTAGGAGGAAATCATTTCCTGTGAGGGTGGTGATGCCCTGGCACAGGGTGCCCAGAGAATCTGTGGCTGCCCCTGGATCCCTGGAATTGTCCAAGGCCAGGTTGGACAGGGCTTGGAAGAGCCTGGGATAGTGGAAGGGGGGATTGGAACAAGGTGGTCTTTAATTAAGATAATCACAAACCAAAAGGGACTTTTGTGACCTCTCTCAAGTCTCTAGCTTCCATCCATTCACGAAATCCACCCTCATGCTCTGTCTCTTTTTAGCTAGAGCTGTGAGAAGCGGCGAGTACTGTGTTTAGTACAATGGACTGTAGGTTATGCCCTTAAATTAATGGAACAGATCATTGAAATATGGAAAATGCAGACTGGCTAGCAGCACGGGGAGTTTGCAGCACGATGCAGAGCAGTGCATGTTTTAGGGGAGTTGACAGATGTTCTGGTGGAGGTTAAAAGCTGTGCAGAATTAAGTGGTGTTGGAAGCGTGACTTGCAAGTCATCGCTGTGTTTTAAGTGCATCCACTGCCTAAGTAGCTCCCATGCAAACAGTTGCTTAAATGATTTCTGGTGGGAAGTCCCTGAAGGAGCAGATGGATCTGTTTGGAATTTTGTTGCTTGTGCTGTGTGTGTAGGATCGAAACGTCTGGACTTCAAGGAAACCTGTTAACACAAAAACTAGTCCTAAGGTTCAGACGAGTTACAAAGTGGTTCAGAAACAGCTGAAGAAGGTTAATAACATTTTAATTCTTTCTGTTGAAAGGCAAGAGGTTCTTTGTACTATATAGTCAGAAAAATGGAGCTGCCAAGTGCTTGGATCTCGTGGAAGTATTTTCAGACATGAACACTGCTGCTGGTGTGCCTGTGTGCTCACACACAGGATTGTGTCCTGCTCATGGTGGATATTCTTTACAGCAACAGGGAGAGAAAGGATGGAAACAGGAAGAAAAATTCCTGATGAAAACAGAAGCATTTCAGCGTAAAATATATCTGAGGAAGAGGGAAACATATATAATGAGGAGGTTTTTTGTTGTTTTTTTGGTTGGTTTGGGTTTTTTTTGTTTTTTTTTTTTAATTTATCCTATTTGCTCTCAACTCCTGTGCTTTTAAAAAAGTGAAGCTGCTGGAAGACAAGTCTTCTTTGTCACGCAGATCTGGGTGCAAAGTGGTGCCTACAAAACCTGCATCAGTCTCAAAATGCCAGTCAGGTACACAATGGATAAAACTATTAAAACTATTAAAACTATTTGTTTGCGAGTCTGCTCCACCCTCCTGTTGACAGACCCTGCAGCAAGCACAAAATGCGAGATGCAGGGGGATTGTTTCCATGCCCAGAAAAGTTTGTCCTGTTGCCAGTGTTCTGGAATGATGTTGAAATGAAATCAACGCTTGGACTAAGCCAAAAGTTGCACTGGACATCAACTGCTTCTCCCAAAAAACCCTCCCACTTCTGGTTAAATATAAAATGTGCTGGATGGTAGAATGAGAGGGGAGAGGAAGATGATGTCTATTGGGAAATTTTTAATGCAAAACTATTTTGGAAATGTCTGACAGTGTTTGCTTTTTTTGTTAATGAGTCCTGAAACCACTTCATTCTACTACATCAAGCCTAAATTTCAATTGCTGCAGTTGATTTGTCTGAAACTTTTGTGATCTTGTCAGGCTTCTACATAAGGATGTTTTGTGAAATCCATTTTATATTTGGAATCTGGGGGGAAAATAACTTGATCACGTTGAGTAGGGGCTTGGGGTGATAGTCAATAACTGCTTTGTTTTCACAGCAAATAAATTGAGCATCAAAACTATATTTGATACAATATTCAACAATAATTGATGAAACATCCAGGCATAAGATGCTTATGAAAGAGTGGAACAGTAAATGAGACAAAATTGTGATATTCTACAAGATGCTCCCTGATTTCTTCAAGCCAATTTGAGACTTCTTTACCAAAAATAACCTGCTTGTGTGGGCTCTGCTGTGTCCTTAGCACACATTCCCAGTGCCAGAATGGGCATCAGAGGTATGAGGAGGATAAATTCGAGTATGTTGGCTTTTACTGTGGGCTGGTTGAGTCCTGCTGGGACCTTTGCTAAGTATGAAACAGCAGAGGCTTGTGTTGGCAGAGCTTTGCTGTGCAGTAAAACAGGCTGTTAGAGCTCACAGCAGTGTAAAGGGGCCAGCAGAGCGAATTCTTCCTTGTTTGGGTAATCCTAATGAAAATAGTGTTAGAATTTCTGACTATCTGGTGAATCAGATCCAGTGAGGGCAGTGAAGCAAACTCCCAGTGAAGCAACATGTGTTAAGCTGCCTGCAATGAGAGGTTGTCACTTTTCATGTATCACTAAGACAGCTCTGCCCTCCTGGTTTCTGACAATGGTCCATCAAACTGCTGGGTTCTCTTCTCTAGGTGCTGCAGGTGCATCTCCTGGAAACATTCAGAACTTTGGGGCTTCAAGCAGAAAAGCTGGACCAGCTGCGTGCTCCCACCTCTGCTGTTGAGCAGACAAGAGGATGTTCAGTGTGTACTCGTCAGTGTCATGGTTACAGACCCTGGGGCAGAAGATATTCACACTCATATCCTTGAAATAGGAGGCAAACAATGTTTTTCCTGATGTCATTCTCACTCTACTGGATTTTCAAGAACTTCCCAAGAACAGTCCATGGAAGGATGCGTGGCTGCCTGCTCTACTGCCTGGATTACTGGGTATATAAATGCCCTTATATACAGTTTTTGTCTGTGCTGCCTTCTCAGCATCATATCTGTCTCCCCCAAGGGATTCCTCTCTGGAGAACCTGCCATGGAAGCAGATGATCTCCCTTCAGTCCTGAGGGCAAGTCAATAAACCATTTTCTCCATGTCAAAGAAGTTTTTTAATGCCCCCTTGACAGAAAAAAAGGAGAGGTGAGCTTTTGGATCACAAAGATTTCAGTTCAGTGTTTTGGTGCTAGTAGAATTCAGAATCACAGATTTGTTTGGATTGCAATGGACCTTAAAAGCCCATTCAGTTCCTTCCTCCTGCCACGGGCAGGGACACTTTTCCACTATCCCAGGTTGCTCCAAGCCCTGTCCAGCCTGGCCTTGAACACTTCCAGGGATCCAGGGGCAGCCACAGCTTCTCTGGGCACCCTGTGCCAGGGCCTGCCCACCATCACAGGGAAGATTTATTCACATATTGCTGCAGAAGAAAGTTGGTTTTGGTCTCTACTTTCCCAAAGCAATCCATGTGTCAAGCCCTGCCTATCTCTGGCTGGAATCCAGCCTGGAAAGCTGGACACTGACCCTCATTTGGAGCAGCACAGCCTGGGATGAAGTGGCTGGCAAGGGGCATCAAAGCCCTTTGTGGAGGAGCCAGCTGTGGCAAGAGTTTGCCAAGCAATGCATGGCAGAGCGTGGACATCAAGAGGAATGTAAGGCAACTCTTTTAACTTCATGGCTTCAAATATCCTGACTGTCTGTTCTTCTATAACATTACTGCATAAAAACCCAGCAGGATTTATTTATAATTGATGATTTTACATGGAAGATACTCCAGTGTCACTGTGCAGATTAAATCCCAGATCAGACTGACAGCTGTAAAATCCACGAGTACAGGTGAGTGAGCTGGTCTGTTAGTAGCCTCCAGAGGACCACAAAGTGATTTTCTCCATTAGATTTTGCTATGATTTAATCTTCAGTCTTGTCTGTACTTACTGTGAAACAGACTGGGAAGAGAATGGCTTGATATTCCCGCAATAGTTCATCATTACTAAAAATGCCATGGGGTGATGGGATTGCCTGCTGAAAGGTGCCAAAATCCATGTAAATCCAAACCTGCTCAAAAATCACCTCTGGGAAAACCTAGATTTCTCAAGAAATTCATGGGAATTATCATGGATTTCCAGGCTTCCAAATAAGTTGTCATGTAAAGACTCTTCACTATGTTTCGAGTGTGAGAACTGAAATCACAACTCGAAGGAAAGAGAAACTTAGTGCAAGTAAATTTTCAAGATTTTGCTATGCAAATCAAAAAAATTCCAGTTGGAGAACTTTGGAGCGAAACAATCGTGTAAAAACCTCCACTTTTTAGTTGAGATTAGCCTGGAAATTTTAAGGCACTCATGAATAATTTATAAACCAGTCTTCCCACGGATGAGCAGCAGGACGAGAGAGTGGCTACGTTTGTCACTGTATTGAGATGTTTCCTGGCAATGGTGGAATTTTTATGGTGTTCTTTCTCATAATGGAGTTGTTGCTTAGTTTTTAATGTCCCAAATGTAAACAGATCTGAGGAAGCAGATCGTTAAAAACGTTTAGAAAGGGCGAATGAAAAAGTGAAGTACTTGTGTGCTGCGTTCCAAGCAAAGCCTATAAATCAGCGGCATTGGAATTCTCTGACAAGGAGAAAATGGTTTTATGGACTCACAGAAATGGCATTGGGAGGAATACTGAAAAGATTAATTTTTTTAAATCATGGCAGAAGAGCAGAGGGAATAACCTGAGAGGTTTGTGAAGCTGTCCTTCGCTCTGTTTCCAGTTTTAACACTTCAGCTTAACAAATTCAAAATCTGATTCAAATCTGCTTTGCCATCTTCAGCTCCACAATCTCTGAAGCTATGGGACCAGCTAACATCACTGCCTGGTGCTCCTGTGTTATCCAGGCTGGGAATGCTTAAATCCACACAGAGGTTTTGTCCTGGGTTGATGTGTAGAAGCAACTCAGGAAAAAAGGGTTAAAAAAGGGCAGTTTTCATTTGCTTTTTAACCCACAAAGCTCTTCTCTAAACTCAAATTCAGGTTTCGAGCATTCAAGAGTCACTTCAGCGACGCATCGCCGTGTCCTGGGCGGGAAGCTGGGAATCCCGTGGGATGCAGGAGTGGAGATGCCAACCCCTGGAAGGCCCTGGTGCAGGGGGAGAGCTGAGGTGCTCCTTGGCTGCCCTGCCCCTGTCCGAGCCAGCCCAGCAGATGTGAGATGCTGCCTTGGCGCGGGCAGCAGCGGTTGGGCTCGTCGGGAGAGGCCGTGGGTGGAGAGAAGCTGGCAGGGATCCCAGGAGCCGCTGGGAAGAGGCTGCGTGGGGGAGAGCGAGCTCACCACCCACCTCGGATGAAATCATGGAATGGGCAAGCGCAAGGAAAGGCTGGTGAGGAGGAGACCTAAAAAAAAAAAAGGTGGGGAGGGGGAGACAGGAGAGGAAGGATGCTGGACCAGCAAAGAGGGTAGTTCCTGTGCGGGTGGGTTCAAGGAGGATCTGGTTCTCACAGGAGTCGCTTGTAACAGATACGGAGCCGGAATCAGGGCAGGAATTTGTCACAGGAAGGTTTGCTCCAGTAGCATAGAGAAGCACTTTGATACCTGACCCCTTTGATGGAAATTCATTAATGTGTGTCTGAATGGAGGAGTGATTGCTCCCAGGCAGGCTGCTGCTTTCCCAGTCTAACCTCTAACCAAGCTTGGACCAAAGAAGATGCATTCCTGGAGTGAGGAGAAGGAGGATATTTCCTCTGGAGCTGTCTGGTTTATAACAATGTTTTTAAGGGCTGCTGAAAAAGGGACTTTAACAGTGCCACTTTCCTTAACCAAGAAGTAGGTTGCCTTAGTGTTCCCAGTTGGATGGGCACGTTGTCTCATCCTTGCTGTGCAAACCAACGAGGAGAAGTTCAGTGTGGCTTCATGTTGCACTTGGAGATTGCCCAGTGTGAACTCCTTGGATTTTCCCCCCCACCATATTTATCTGATTTATGATAAATTGCACTGCTCACGAGAGTAACTGTTTCAGTCCAGTGAGAAGACCTTCAGTCCTTGTTTTCCACCTTCATTTGGGTCCAAGCTGCCTCCCTGCGGCTCATCCCACATCATTTCTGGAGAGCTCAGGCAGGCGAGGAGCCAGAGGAAGGAGCGGGTGTCCCTGGAGTGATCATCTCGAGGTTTTGTCCAATGCACCCGCTGAAGACAGCATGGATCTTCTGCTGGGTTTTGTTGGATCCTTTTTGCTCCTTGGAAACACAGTTCAGTACTAAACCATCACGGTCTGACTTTAAGGAATGGGATCTCAGCACTTCTGGCTCTGCTCCAGCAAGCGAAAAGTGATGTGTAAGATTCCTCCCCCCATCAACTCCAGTGGGTGCAAAGTTGTAACTGTTTCAGGAAAGAGACAGCCAGAAAAAAAAAAAACCAAAAAACATCCAAAAAACGCTTCCCTACTCATTTTCTTTTCCCAGAAAACCAGATGGATGAATCATTACAGCAGCAGCTGTGACAGGGGACCAGACAACAGACTGAGCCCGAAGCCCAGCCCTGTCGAGGCAAGATGAAAAACTGTCCAAGGATTTACCAACCTTCCCTCCCACATCTGTTTAAAGGAGCAAGACTCCAGAATTAGGGCATGTGGATTTTTATCCTTCCTCCAGCATCCTGTATAGCAGCAAGAGCAGCCATTGCAGAGACCACGATACAATAAATGCAACAGGATCCAGCAGTGAAGGTCCAGTGAAGTAATGTGATGGTGAGGTCACCAAAACAGAATCACTGAATGGTTTGAATTGAAAGGGACCTTGAAAATCCCTTAGTTTCAGCTTCTCAACACCTCCCACTAGAATAGGGTGCTCCAAGCTCTGTCCAGCCTGGCCTTGGACACTTCCAAGGATCCAGGGGCAGTCACAGCTTCTCTGGGCAGCCTATGTCAGGGTCTCACCACCCTCACAGACAAGAATTTCTTCTCAATATCCCACCTAACCCTGCCCTCTGGCAGTGGGAAGACATTTCCACTTGTCACTCCATGCTGTTGTCCCAAGTCCCTCTCCAGCTCTTGGAGCACCTTTAGGCACTGGAAGGAGCTCTCAGCTTTTCCTGGAGCCTTTTTTATTCCCCCAGCTGTTCCAGCCTGGCTCCAGAGCCGAGGGCCTGCATCCCTATGAGCATCTTTGGGGTATCCTCCTGATTCACTCCAACACATCCCTGTTTTTTCCTGCATTGTGAGCCCCAGGGCTGCAGGCAGCTCTGCAGGTGAGATCTCACCTGAACAGAGCAGAGGGGCAGAATCCCCTCCCTGACCTGCTGCTCACACCTGTGATGCAGCCCAGGACTGGGGGGATGTCTGGGCTGCTATCAGCCAGTGCTGGGTCATGTTGAGCTGCTCATCCTCCAACACCCCCAAATCCTTCTCCCCAGGGCTGCTCCCCATCCATTCTGTGTACTTGTTCTTGGAATTGCCCAAGCACAATATCCAGCTCCTTATAACAGAGGGAGCAGCCTCGAGGCTCTGTCTGTTTGTGCCAGGCTTTTCTCTGCTGGCAGAGTTATTTGTGAGATACATAGACATGCTCTTAATATAGCAGAGTCCTATGCGTAAAACCCATCAAAATAACACCAGAAGTGACAAGGTTGAGAAAGCATTTAAAAGTTAAGAGACGCCAGCCTTCAGGCTGCCCACAGAACCCCTGTGGGTGTGTGTGGTTCATCCTTAATTGCACTTTTGGGAGGTAGTTTTTATTCCAGAGGACGCTGCCCCACTCCCCTCACGCAATGTTGGTACTCACTTGCTGAAAAGCCACTCAGGGTTGGGTTTTTTGGGTTTCTTTCCTTCTTCATCTCTTCCGAGTGCTTTGGCTGGAGCAGTTGCTCTGATGACATTTTTTTTTTTTCCCCTTGGTGAAGCTCTGTTGTGGTTTCTGCTTTACAAAGAACCAGAGCACAGAGAAACGAAGGTCAAAGAATCTATTAATTTCGGGTGCCTAATTTGAAGTAGCCAGAGTAAGATATTCAGGACTCTCTGTTCAAAGCACAGATTCCTCTCATGCCTTTCTTTGTTTTCTTCCAACCCCCTGCTTTGTTCATTGCCCTCTTCCAACTTCTGCCTCTTGGGCGCTGTAATTATGATTTTTAAATTCAAATGCTGCTCTTAGCTTTCGAGTGTTTTCATCTCTGACTGAAAAGCTGTAGCTGAGCTTCACTAGGCAGCAAACGTTCCCTTTCTCTCAAGGTAAACAAGAAGTCAGGGAAGGTCACTGCAGGTAAAAAGCCACAGGTCTGGAAGAAGAGAGCAGGACATAATTGAAGCCAAAGTACTCATGAGCGATGTGGAGATGGCTTCACCTCTCCTACCCTCTGTGGCTCCCATGAACCCCATCACCAAGCAAGGGCAGCATAAAAAAGCTGGATGTGGGATAGAAAAACCTGGGGGTTACCTCAGGTGCTCAGGGCTTGGGTCCATCGTTGCTTTAGCAGAGGCAGCTATGGAGAAATTGCGTTTGGGGAAGCAGAGCAGACCCCGGCAGGAGTGGGAGGGCAGAGGGAAGCCGGCGGTACCGAGCTTGTGCTTGTTGTGTTGGGAATAGCTTGTACTTGTGGGACTTGGTCAAGTGCCAGGAAAACCCTGAGGGTGAGGCTGCACTGCTCCTCTTGAGATGTTCCAGCCCCTGGAGCCCTTGGGAACAGCAGTGCTGAACACTCTGTGCTCTCAGCTGCCCCAGGCACAGCCAGATCCATCCGCACAAGGACACGTGTCCTGGGCTCCCTCCAACTGGAGCTTCCAGCACATTCACCTTTCATTTCTGCTGCAGACTCCAGGCAGGTTTTGAGGGACTGTCCCACGTCTGGAAACACTCTCCAGCCTCAGCACCTCGTCCTTGGCTTTGGCAGAGAGAAGCAGTGGGGCAGTGAGGGGAGGATTTGCGAGGCTGCCTTAGCCAGCTGCTGGTGAGTTTGCAAAGGATTTACCCCAAACACAGGAGAGGAGCTGGGGAGGTGAGCACAGCACCAGTGAGCTGGGACCTCAGAAGGCCCTTGGGGCATGGGTTTGAGTAAGAGAAAACTGAGAATGACTTGGGAGAGGGAGGAATGATAATTCACCATGGAACAATGTCTGGATGGCTCCGAAGGGGACCTGGCACCCATCTGTCCAAGCATTTCCTGCTGCCGCAGGGGATTCCTGTGCTCCTCCTCACTGCTTCCTCCACTTCTGGATCTCTACATCACTGTTGCTGTTGGAAACACCAGTATTTCATAAGCTGGAGAGCTCAGGACTGCAGAGACAGCACAAAAGCAGCTCGAGGACACACAGAAGCAAGAAAACTACTTTTTAAAAATCAAACTTGCATAGAAATGTTGAGTCCAAGGAACATTTTAAGTCCAGCCTCCCACTCTGAGGAGGACTGTAGCCAGGGTGACAGCCAAAGTACGGGGGGTACAGTTCAGGTGGTCTGTGTCCCAGGGCAGCAGTGTCTCCCAGCAAGAGCTGGATGTGTCTCCCACACCCAGCCTGAGTTTCCCGTGTCCCACTTTGCCACCGGTGCCTTTTGTCACGGTCCAGCATGACAGGAGGGAGTTTGGCTGTGTCTCTACACCCACCTTCCATGTATTTGTAGCTTGTTCTTAGCTCACCATCAGCTGCCCAGGGCTGTGCAAGGCTTTCTCCCCACTGTTGGCACCATTTGCTCATAGTGAAAGCACAGAAACCCTCCTTCACACCCCGCTGTGCTGCCCGAAAACCAGGGCAGCAGCCAGAGCACCTGTGGGGGATGAGTCACCAGCACCAGCATCTCCCATGGGACCCAGCCCTGTCTCCCACATTGGGAGCTTTCTGCCCGTGTGGAGGGGTCCAGAGAGCAGCTTACAACTCCCCCCACACCAAACACCTCCAGGGTTCTGAACTGGGGAGGTGTGAAGCCCTGGAGGGGGTAACTGGTCCAGATTTCCTGCTAGACCCAGCCCCATCCAGGAGAGAACATCCAGAGCATCCTACCCTGCCCTTGGAGGGGTGGCAGCCAGGGACAGGAGCTGGACACACCACTCGTGTTTCCCATGCTAGAAACGTTCCTAGGTGCCAGTTCATGAGGATGAAGCTGTAAATCGTCAGGAGAAACTTCTGTCATCGCCATCAACACTGGGGAAAGAATTCTCTGGGAGGAGAGGTAAGGAGTGCGTTGGTGGTCCTTCATTGTCCCCTTCCTCCAGGCTTCATGCTGGCGATGTAATTAGTGATTAATATTTTTTTTTTTCACTCTTAATTTCACAATGAATATGAGCAAGGCGAGCCAAGATGCAAATAGGAGCTGCTGCCTTTCTGCAGGGACCCCAGGGGATGCTCTGGCCACCCCACACTGAGTCACCACAAGCCCGGGAACCCCCTGCAGGAGCCAGGAGGGGACGGAGGGGTGACAAGGCAGAGCTGCCTACTGAAAAAAAAAATCCCCATTTGGTTGGTTTGGTAAGGAGAGGAAAACAGAAGTTAATGCTGCGACCTAGTGGAGAAAAACCAGTCGTGCAGAGTCACGGCAGAGCTGATTCAGGCGAGGGGAAATCAGAAGTTTGTGGAATTTGTGCCCGGCGGAGGCTGGACCGCAGAAAGCTGTGATAGCGCAGCTTATTTTTACAGGATTTCACACCTGAGAGCGTGGTTTGTAGCCTGTTCAGGTTTCCAGAACACTGCTCAGCTTATCCCTAAATGATCTTGGGGCTGGAACTAGATGATTTTTAAGCTCCCTTCCACCCCAAACCATTCCGTGATTCTGTGTTTCTGTATTCTCCTGAAAAGGCTGTGAGCATCCCCATGGCCCCCGTTAAACCCAGCACAACACAACGTGACTGCAGACAGGGTGGATAAAGGTGTGCTCCCAGCAGTGTCCACTTGGGCTTGGATCTGTGCTCCCAGCTATTTCATCCAGCCCCAGAAGGAACTGGAATTGGAGAAGAAACTGTTTGCTGGTCAAAAATGCGGGAAAAAACAAATCACTGGTGAGATGAATTGCCTGGTGCCTGCAGCTGTGTAAACTTGAGCTTGGCATGGTCTGGGATGAGATCCAACACCAGAGCACCTGGGCTTGGGAAGTGGAAAATCCCTAAAACACAGGTTTGGGGTCAATAATCACCCAAATGAGAGACACAAACACCACCTGAGCTAAAGGCTGCTCTGAGTGAATGCTAAATCAGGGCAGGGAGAACGTGTAGGGAAAGGCACAGGGATTCTGTGCCCAGGCTCGGGGTCCATGCTGCAAAGAGGGGGCTGGAAAATGGGCAGGGTTTCAAAGGAGAGCTCCAGGAGTGAAGAAAAAGTCTCAGAGGGGTGAAGCTGAGCTCAGTGTGTTACTCAAGTGAGGAGGGTGGATTTCAGCCCAACACCACCATGTCCTGTGTCCAAGGGACCCCAGACCTTGGCTCCTGTGGAGAGCACCCAGGGAATAAACCCCTCTGCTGAGACCCCACAGGAATTTGTACATCCAGGAGGGTGTGACACAAGGGAAGCCTCAGGGGAAGCTCCCTGGGACTGCCAGGGACACAGCCTCTGCCTGGCCAGGATCTCCCATGTGCCAGGGGTGTTGCAGAAGTGAGACACCTCCAGGATTAAATAACAGCTGAGCTGGAGCATTTACGGACCCAGAGCTTGGCTTTAGGTGCTGCAGTTGGCACCAAGCTACCTAAATCTCCTCTCTCCATGTCTGTGTGGCTTCACTGACCCACAGACAGCAGCTCCTTTGGATCTGGTGGGTACCAGTGGTTAAAGCCACCTTGTGCTTGAGGCCTCACCTCAGGTAAATCACAGCTACTGAATTTTATTCCTTCTGAACATGGAGGAATGAAGGGGTAGACTTGATCCTGCTGTCCTGGGTGCTCAGTCTGGATCAGGAAATGGGTGGCAGCCCTTCAGCCTGGTGCCCAGAGGCTGGTGGCACCTTGCCCTGAAGCCCCATGTCCTGCCTCCAGATCTGTGCTGTGCAAAATGTCCCCCATACCCCTGCTGCCCTCCAGCTTGTTTGTCATCAGTGAGGCACACTCAGAGCATTAAAAATAGCCAAACATTGCATGGAGAAGGCAGCAGGGGAATTAGATGGAGGAATATAGCCAGGAGTAGCAGTAGGAGAAAAGTGAGGAGGAGGAGGAGAGACTCTGGGGGAGCAGAGAGGAATACATCAGCTCAAGGCAGCTGTGAGGGGCCCAACAGCTGGAAGCCAAAAATAAACCTCAGTGGTGAATCAATTCACTCTGGGGAACGGCTGAATTGGGGGAAGCAGCAGCAAGGGGGAGAGGATGGTGAAGCTGATGAACTGAGTATGCAGGAAAACCCACAGAGCAATGAATCACCTCCCCAAAAAGCCCCTTTTCCCGAAACAAGGCAGTGATGAAGCAGAAAACAGCAGACAGAAAATTTTGGGGCAAAGGGAAGTTTTCCCCAGGTGAATAAACATGCAGAACTGGCTGATCAGAAGTCAGGGAGTCAGTCAGTGAGTGGATAAATGAGAGTGAACAAGCCATGGTGGTGGAGCCTGGCTGCCAGAGGCACCTGGAGCCATAATTCCTCAATGAGGGGCTGCAGGGCTGCCATGGGACATGGAGCTGCTCCTCCAGAGCAGGGTGCCAGTCCCTGAGTGATGGGAGGACAAGGAGCCTCAGGCATGGGAAAGTGGGAAAAAATGTTGAGCTGGGCAGAGGAGAGGAAGTTGGGCACTGCACTGGGATGGGTGGTGGGTCCCAGGGACCAGGATGCAAAGCCCCCTAAGCTCCAAAATATGGTTTTGGGGCATGGGATGAGGCTCTTGGAACATCACAGACAATGGACATTGGGATCATGGTCTGGGTCATGGAACAACCTTTGAGGGTGGCTAAAATTTAGTAGAAAGTACATTCAAAGCTCCTCAAGAAGCAGTCTAGCTGTTAAATAGTGATGAGGTGAGCCTAGAAAAATTATGGAAAGAGATTTCTTGAAGAAAATTCTTTGTGTACTAAAGGTTTCAAATTTAAAAAAAAAAAACAATCTGTGGTGAGACATCACAGAGATTGCATCTTACAGGAGGCACAGATTTTTTTATTAGGACATGGCTGCTTCTGGCCATCGTAGGAGAGACCCTGTTTAGAGCAAGGAACCATGATTTGTATTCGAGTTTTGGATGTTTTATCAGAAATGAAGGAATTTGGCACTGCTTTTTTCTAAGCTGAGTGCCCCAGACACTGTACTGGAGTCCAGCTCTGTCCCTGTTCCTTCCTCACCCTTCCCCTCACCGCTGCTCCATGAGGCTGTTTTAGGAAAAGGATGGTGGGCATGAATGCTGGAAGGATTTTGGAGTTCTGTGTCTGTGGGAATGGATCGTGTCTGTCTGCCCCCAGCTGCCAGCTGCCCCCTCCCCGTGCTCTCCAATTTTTCCCAGCTGCCATCCCACAGGTCTCAAGCATCCCAGCACTGTGCTGGGGAAGGGAATGTCCATGAGCAGGTGCAGGCAGAGAACATGGACAGAGAAATGAAGATTATTCACATATACACAAAGATTATTTCACGTCAAGCTCTACACGACTCAGTGGGGATGGAGATGCTCCCACACCCCATCCATGGGGTTCGCAGTGAGGGCTCCAATCCCAAGGATCCAGGGAAAAGCAGTCATCCTGCTGATGTGCAGGCGTGCTGTCACTAGAGGGAAGCAGAACCATGTAGAAGGGGCTGGGATGGCACTGCTGGCACCGCCACAGCTGCTGTGGCAGCGAGGGGACAGTGTGCAGAGACACCCAGAGCAGCTTTGAGCTGGAGAAAAGGGACATCTTCGTCCCCTTGGGCTCTGCAGGGCGCCAGCGAGGGGTGGTGGGTCAAAGCGACAGGGAAAGGAGCGGCTGAAGTGATGCTGGGCTCTGCAGGGACACGCTCGGATTGTGTCCCCTCTTTGCAGTGCCTCTCTGCTGGAGAGATGACACTGGGGGCTGAAATGGTGTTCAGGGGCACCCCAGCAGGGCTGGCTGGGGACTTGGAGCACCGTTGGCTCTGCCGAGGAGGCGGCACTACTGGGGATAGTGGGGACAGCTCCTGGGGTGGGGCATCCCTCTGCCACCACCCTGCTGGGAGCCGAGACCCTCCTGGGATGGGGTAACGGGAGGGGCTGGGGACAAAGGTGGGGGAGGCACGGGGTGGGAGGAAGGGGACAGGGCCCCAAACTGCCCTTAGAGGGATGACCATGTGGGGGTGATCGTGGGAAGATGGCCATGAAGGTATGATCATGGGGAGATGACCATGGGGAATGACCATGGGGAGATGAGCATGGAGGGATGACCATGGGGGGATGACCACGGGGAATGAGCATGAAGGGATGACCATGGGGGGTTGACCATGGGGAGATAACCATGGGGAGATGACCATGGTGGGGGTTGACCACGAAGGGATCACCATGGGGGCTTGACCATGAAGGGATGAGCATGGAGGGGTGACCATGAAGGGATGACCATAGGGGGTTGACCATGAAGGCATGAGCTTGGAGAGATGACCATGGGGAGATGACCATGGGGGCACTGACCATGAAGGGATGACCATGGGGGCACTGACCATGAAGGGATGACCATGGAGGGGTGATCATGGAGGGGTGACCATGGAGGATGACCATGGGGGGCTAACCATGAAGGGGTGACCTTGGGGGTTGACCATGAAGGCATGGTCATGGGGTGGTGACCACGCTGTGTTGGTGGTTCTGTGGTCTGTGGACCCTGGAGAATGTGGAGCACACGCTCATGGAAGCCACACCACCCCCAGACAAAGCTGATCTCCAAACCAGCTGCTTGGGACCTGGAGATTTTCTCTTTTATGGAGGTGAGCAGCCCAAATAGTCATTTCCCCCTTCACCCCTGGAGATTTGGAGGATTTTCCTCCTCTCCTTGCACACTGGGCTTGGCTCCATTTACACCCTGAGCTCTGACTTGGCCACAACCCACCTTCAGCCCATGTTCTAGGAAAAATTTCCCCCAAGTATTTGTCAGCTGCAGATCAGGATTATTTCCCGGCATATTTGGAAACAAATGCATCCTGTAAATTTCTTCAGTTCTCTACTGCTCCTGAGAGATTTTTGACATAAAGTCGACCTACTCATCAGCAGCTGCCAGGAGTTTAGTTCAATAACCACTCTTGCTGACGGAGCTCTGCCTATGTCAGTACGAGCCTCAATCATTGTGGCTCTCCCAGTGCTCTCCCAGTGCTCTCTCATGGAGCCTGGAAATGCCAGGACTTGCTGCTTTGGCCAGCACAGGGCTGTATCTCTCTGACAGTCTCATACAATACAGGTTAACTTGCTGTTTTTCCTCAATGCCATCTCTCCTGCAGAGAAATTTCAGGGCATTTTGGTAGCTCAGCCATACCAGTCATGGAAAACTGCATTGATCCCTTGGCAGGAGACAGGGCAGGAGGATCTATGTGGTGCCTGTGGGTTTCTGGGGGAAGGGAGGATATCAGGAGAAGACACAAGCTGACAATGTCAGTGTGGATGATCAGAAGTGATGTTTCTCAGGTAATGGATGGAGGACACTTCCTCTGGTCCCAGCACAGCAGCTTTTGTGTAAGCCATGGGGCAGGTAGGCAACTTAGAGAATTTCCATGGGGAGCCACCAGCAAGTCATTCCCATGGACCATTCCCATGCTGCCAGGCCAAATACTTCATGTAAACCTTAATTCTGCCATGCTGTGAAATCACAGAGCCATAGAATGGTCTGTGCTGGAAGGGACCTGAAAGATCCTGTCGTTCCAACCCCCCTGCCATGGGAAGGGATACCTTCCACAAGACCAGGTTCCCCTTAAATAATGGTGATTTGGGGTTATATACCTCCAGAACTTTCTCTTACAGGTCAAGTCAGAGCTGGTGTTTGCTCAGCTCATTATTAGCTGCAGAGAATGTTCAGTGATGGATTTTTGTTATTCTTGAACTGTCAGTGGTGATGCCACAGGTGGGGACAGCTAGAAAGCAGCCCAGGCATTTTAGCCCAGGTGATAAATTTGCATCAGAGACACCCAAACTGATCTTTTCTGGTGTCACTTCCAAATGTGTGGCCAAAGTAGAGGTAGTTGAGAGCTCAGCCAAGCTTGGGGGCGGGAAGGGAGGTGATAGCAGGTTTATGGTACATAAAAAATCATTGCAATGAGGAAATAGGTTTGTTTGTCTGCTGTGAAGTGCTGGTTTGGAAACAGGAGGTAAAATATTAGCTAGTAATTAGATCTTGAGCTCAACAGCTATAAATTTGTGCCAGCAAGAGTGATTTGGGTGAGGAGCGAGAGATACACAAACAAAACAGCTTGTCCATGAGGACAGAGGCAAAACAAAAACAAAAAAAAAAAAAGACTGCAAGATAAAAATTGTGTTGTATTTTTTGTGTTTTGTTCCTGGAGAGTGGAGGCTGCTGGAACTCCTGAGGGGATTATTGTCCACTGGAGCAACAGCAGGCTGGATGATGGGTGCCAAAAAGGCTGCGGTATTGCAATGGCCTGAAGGCAACTGTGAAGTGAAGAACAAGAAGTGCTAATGAATGCCTTGCTTTTAAAAGGAACTTTTCTTCCTATCAGAGAACTTCCTGCAGCAAAAACAAGTGCAGCTGTTCCCTTTTTATTTTTTTCTTTTTTTTTTTTCTTTTTTAAAATTTTTTTTTTTTTTTTCAGATTTGCTGTTTGAGAAGGAGCTGGTTGAAAATTGCTTCTGTGATGCACCCTATGGGCTGACAAATTCCTGGACAGATGGGCACATGGCAAGGGCTGCTTCAGCCTGGTTAAGTGGCCCCAATCACCAGCCAAATCAAACACTTGAAGTCTAAATTGAGGCCTAGAAAGAGCAAATCAGTGCTTAAGGCTCCAACCAAATCTCAAAGTCCCACAAAGTGGAAACAATGCCATAGAATACCATGACTGTGGATACTTCCAGTACCATTCATAGCTTTGTGTTCCCCTGTAACTGGACCTCTCAGTAAAAGTTAAATCAACCTGTAATCGACCCTAAAAGCCAGTGAGACCAGCTTGTGCACTGGCTGTGCCACTGGTCACTTGTTCCTTCCAAGGCTGTGGACCACGAGTCAGTCCAGCAGAGTTGGTAGGGACAACTTTTGCATTGGGTTGAGTCCAGCCTAGGGACAGAGCTCAGTATTTAGGTGCTAACACATCCTCCACACCCACAAGCTGTACCCTGGGATATTTTCTCATTTTTATGGTGCCTCTGGATCTGGTCCTTTAAGACATTACCCCAGGAACCATTCTGTGAGTTTAGAGGGCACAGGCTCATTCCTAACATGGACTCCTTGGCTTTGCCACTCGTCTGATGCAGTAACTTGTTTTGTTGGCTGTTTTCCTCTTTTTTACCAAGGTTTCTGGACTGCCATTAGCAGCAGAATTAAATATCTGCCTTCACATGTTCAGCTCCACTGTTTTGTTTTGTTGCTGGGACCCCAACCTGCAGCAGCAGCTCTTAATTGAAAGGAACACTCTTTAATCCAAGCAGTGAAATTTAAATTATATCAGTTTCACAGGCAGCTGTAAGAGCTGAATTCAGAAATATTTGGGGTTTTTTGATCATCTGCTCTTTGTCAGGACATCTGCGTTCTCCTCCTATCCTTGTCTCCTGTTACCCAGAGTGGATCAGGAGGACCTTGCAAGCCTAAGATGTCACCAATACATCAAAATACAAAGGTGGGTTTCAAGGGGATGGTGCCAGACTCTTCTCAGAAGTACCCACTGACAGGACAAGTAGCAATGGCTATAAACTCAAACACAAGAAGTTCCACCTCAACAGGAGGAAGAACTTTACAGTAAGGTTGGCACTGGAAAAGGCTGCCCAGTGTCTCTCTGTAGAGACATTCCAACCCCACCTGGATGTGCTCTAGGCAGGCAGGGGGGTTGATTTCAAGACCTCTTTTCCATCATTAAAGATTCTGTGATTCTGTAAGAAAATGTGAAAATTTGCACTCTGATGGACTAGGTGCAAAATAGCTCCACTGGGACAGCAAGTCTGCTCCAACATCATTTTCACATGGGGTAAAGAGCAAGGAAAATTAGTTCAGTGAGTCATTTTCCAGGTGAAGAGCTGCAGTTGTTGCTCTTCCATGCACAAGTGCTGATTTGTGTCAGTAGCTGCAGTTACAGTCCTTTGGATTTAACACACTCCATGTAGCCAGATAAAAACCTGTAGATTCAGGATATGGACCTGGATGATCATGGACAACCAGCCCCAGCTCCTGCCCTGGCCTCAGTCATTCCCTGGGGTCCAGAGGATGCAGTGCTGAGCACACAGGGGTAAAACTCGAGGGCAGCATGCAGCCAGCCCTTCTCCTCTGCCAGGTCTCATGAAATAAAGTGAATTTCTGGCCAGGGATCTGTTTGGAGGGGGGATGTCTCTTTGGGGCTGGCCAGCAGGTCTGGCTGGGGAGTTGTTGTAGGCGTTGCATGGATTTTCCCATCACTGGCACTGCTGCAGGAGAAACCTGACAGCAAGGAATGATGGAAAACACTCGGCATGCCAGGGGACTGCAGGGCTAATGCTTGCCTGCCAGTTCATCTCCCATCTCCAGGAATTATGGCTCTTTATCTGATCCCACAGGGCTTTATCCACCCCACAGTGCCCACATAAAATTGCTGCTCTCTCCCATTGGTGGCATCCTCTCAAAGGGACAGGGTCACACTGAGATTGCTCCCAAGAGGGATTAGGGATTTGGAGCAGCCTGGCAAAGCCCCTCCTGACCTCACCCCATACCAAGCAGGGCTCTGTCTTGTAGGAAGTGACTGGGAATAATGCCCAGTGAGCTGCTCGAGAACACTTGACTGAGGCACCATCCTGCTCCTGACTCCTGGCTGCACCCAGGCATCTTTTTAAAAGGAAAAATTCCTGCTCTTTTGAACTCAAGCCTAAGAAATCTGACTTTCTCAACTTCTGCTTTTCACTTTTGCCTGGTAAGCATCTGTGCTGGTGACCCCACATGCTCCCAGTCACCAAATTTCTCTTTTATGACCAAAGTTCCTCTCAGCACAGAAAACACAGGAAAGAAAACTTCCCTCCCCATCCTTGGCCAGTATTTGCTCTGGGGAGTTGAGTTGCTGTTGATCATCAACAGGAGTTCAGGTTTCAGAGTCAAAACCCTCCTGATGCGAGGCAGCAGGGACAGTATGTTTGATAAATATTGTCAAAATCCCCCTCTTGCACCGTGCAAGTTGTCAGAGGCTCATCTCTGGGAATCAGTGAGGTGTGAGGCATTTAGGGGATTGAATTGGAAACCCCTTCTCCACCTCCTCCTCCTCCTCCTCCTTGTTAGTGAAGCTCCCACTGTGAAATGGCACTTGGTGCTGCTGGTGGTGCTTTGAGGGCAATTTCTAGGAGTGTCTGCAGAAAATGAATGGCTGTGATGCTGTTACCATCATCATCATCCTTCTCCTCCTTCTCCTCCTCCTCCCTGGGCAACACAGGGAGAGGAGACTTTATAAGAGCAAGGAGTGACAGGGCAAGGGGGAAAATGACAGAGGACAGGGTTAGATCAGGTATTAGGAAAAAATTCTCTACTGTGAAGGTTGTGAGGCACAGGTTGCCCTGTGGCTGCCCCATACCTGGAAATGTCCAAGGCCAGGTTGGACAGGGCTTGAAACAACCTGAGATAGTGGGAGGTGTCCCTACCCATGGCAGAGGAGTTGTAACCAGGTGTTCTTTAAGGTCCCTTCCAACCCAAACTATTCTATGATTCCTCAAAGAGACATGAATGAGTAATATCTCTCTTCTGAAAGAAAATAGCCCTTCCATGGCCTTCACCCTTTCCAGGAACCCAAAAAAAAAAAAAAAAAAAAAAAAAAAAAAAAAAAATCAGTTTCTTTCTTCAACCCCCATCATAGAAGTGTGGGATCAGAAGCTGGAATCCCCATTATCAGAGCAGCTGGGAAAATCCTCCCAGTAGCAGCAGATCAGCTGAGTACTCACACCAGTAACACACCAGTAACTCTGGGCCACCCTCTGTGAAGATGATAGAATCATAAATTGGGTTGGAAAAGACCTTTAAAATCATCTCATTCCAACCCCCTGCCATGGGTAGGGACACCTTCCACTATCCCAGGGTGCTCCAAGCCCCATCCAGCCTGACCTTGGACACTTCCAGGGATGGGGCAGCCACAGCTTCTCTGGGCACCCTGAGCCAGGGCCTCCCCACCCTCCTAGGGAAGAGCTTCTTGTTTGTATCTAATCTAAATCTACCCCCCTTCAGCTTAAATCCTTGTACTATCACTGCTTTTTAATGCAAAAGGTCCCTCTCCAGCCTTCCTGTGAGCCCCTTTTAGGAACTGGAAGGGGCTCTAAGGTCTTTGCAATAAGATTTGCACCCTCTGCCCTGCAAGTGCTTTGTAACCATCCACTTCCCCCTGCCCTGAGAAACAGGGCATTTAACACAGATGTAGTGATTTCCTTTCAGTAACTTCAGGCCCTGCAGAGCTTTGGGGTTCCTTCCCTTCTGCTCCTCCGTGAGTCTCTGCTTTTCAAATTTCAGCATCTTCCAAACCTCCCCTCCATCATGGATGTGCTCATCCCTGCCCCAGGGAGCTTTAATCACCATGGGGGGAGGACTGGAGGTATCCAACAAGTCCTGCTGCCCAGGGACTGCTGATTCTTGCAGCCTCTCTGGGTTTGAGTGCCAAATATTAGCAGGCATGCACAAGTGTGTTACACTCAACTTCTGTACAGTGTCCTGCAATGCTGTCCCTTACACAAGTGGGATCATGGATAACTCAGAGAGTACAGGAGTCCATGCCATCCTGCCTGAATGCCCAAACTGTGACCTTGCCTTCATTCTAATCCATTCTTTTCACATTTGTCACAGTTCAATATTTTCAAGGATAGAGAGGGAAATAAGCCCACAGGTCATTTCCTGAGCAATCCCATCCTGTGTGTTCATGGAAGGCTTTCCCAATGGCTGAGTTACTATGACTCTGCTTTTGATCATGGTATCCACCCTTGTTTCCACCTCCAAAACATCCTTCCTGAAGGTCTTCCCTGTGATTTTTGTATGGCCTGTGTTGCTTCTTTGTTTCCTCAAAACACTAACAAAGTGCAACTACTTCTGATCTTGTTCATCATTATTTTCCCAAAAGTGTTCTTCCCCATTCCTGCCCATCCTGAGCTGTGTCTTTGCTGGTGTGGATATTTGGGATGGTATTTGAATCTTTGAGGAATTTCATTCCAAATGCCATACCCTGGTGCCATTGTGTTCTGTGCCCTGGTGGACTGCAGGGTTCACCACTGTTACATCACCATCAGACACCCACAACTGCAGGCACCATAACTTTCAGATTAGTTTTGATATCTCCAGTACTGCTCTTGCTCTTGCTCCAGTGTGTGCCCAGTCTGGTCTGACCCCACAGGACCTCTGTCCCAATCCAATCCATTCCATGTCTCAGATCTTTGTTTAACTCTCATGGTGGAAGTAGAGCGGGGATGAAGTGGAACAATTATATCTTGAAAGATCTCCTACCATGGTTATGAATTTCAAGGTGGTATTTTTCCACCTAGAATATCTCTCTAACTTGTTTTTATCCTGTTAAATATTAATCCCACTCCCCCATGTCCTTGAACTCCTTTTCTGCTTGGAAGAGAATGCGAATTTAACAAGGATATGATCTCCTCCATCAGCTGAGCTAACAACGAAGGCATTGAACAGGACCTTGGAAGATTGTGTGGAAACTCATGTTCTTCCACTCTGGTGTGGACCATTAAAGGCAGTCCTCTGGGAGCACTTCCCATCACTTCCCACAGGTATCCCAAAGCATTGCGTCAGCCTCTGGTCTCTCAAATACTACCACAGGAGACATGATCCAAAGTCTTTGTAAAAAGAAGCACTATGAAATCATCTGTCTCTCCCTTACCCACAAGGTCTGCTACCAGCTCACAAGAGGAAATCAGACTGAGAAGTGGTCTGAGAAAATTTGGTCATTACAAGCCCTCTCTCTCTACAAAGAGAAAAAAGTAAAGCTACTTTACAGGTGCTTGCAGAAAGGTGGCCTCAGCAGTTGTTCTGGAATTAAATGAAGCTCATCCTCCCAGGTTTATAGGTTCTGGGGTCCATCTTTTCCTTCCAACCTTATTTCTAAAGATAAGCATGTCTTCCCCTCTTCCTCAAATCAGTTTCTAGCAGCTGTTTTAAGTATTGCAGAGGAGTCCCTGAGACAGACAAGGTGAAGGCATCTCCTGCTCCTGGGTACTCTCTGCTTTGTAGATGTCCCCATCAACCCTGTGCACTGAGCAGCACATTCAGAGATCCTCCTGGTCAGATGATGATGGTCAGAGCACCTAAAAAGGGATTTTCCATTGCCCCAGATCAGGTGTGAGCTGGGTTTGGCCTTTCTCATTTAGTCCCAGTAAGCTCAACATAAGGAGGCTCATCTCTTTGAAGCTGTCCTGGTTTCTACCATATGCCACCTGCTGAAGCTGAGGTCAGTAAAGTGATTTATCTGACCTGTAGTGATGCTTCTTTCCTCCACTTTAGAGAACTTTCACCTTGAGATCTTATTGTTTATTTTATGTTAGGAATTAGTCAAGAGGACAGGCATTGTGTGTTCAGCTATAAGCGTTTGCAAATCTGAATTTCAAAACTCTTCCAAAACACCTTTACAGAACAAAAATGATGGTTAGTCATAGAATTATTGACTAAGGGAAAGAGCAGGTTTTAGGACCTAAAATAAATGTTGAATTTGTGGGTTATTTCCCCTTTGGCCTGACTTGTGTAAAAAATCTTTTCAATTATATGAAAGCTGTCCTGAATTGTAGTACAGGAAATGGCCTCAAATTGTGCCTGAGGAGGTTTGCATTGGATATTAGCAAAGATTTATTCACTGCAAGGGTTGTCAAGTGTTTGAACAGGCTGTCCAGGGCAGTGGTGGAGTCACCATCCCTGGAAGGATTTGAAAGATGTGTAAATGTGGCATTTGGGGATGTGGTTTAGTGGTGGCCTTGGCAGTGCTGGGTTAGCATTTGGACTTGGTGATCTTAGAAGGCTTTTCCAACCTAAATAATTTTATAATAATGCTGACCTCCCCCTCCTTGATGCGCTGGTGGACAGAATGTTAAATCAACCTTTCAACAATGTCAGTAACAAACATATTTTTGATTTACAACAGGAATAAAATAATAACCCCGCAGTAAGGGCAGCCAATGCAGTTAGGTAATGCAGGTAAGGAAGTGCTGCCCAGGCATGTGGTGGAGTCTACAATAAATAATTTTTTGTGAGTAGAAGGGAAGGGCAGCTGCCAGGACTGGTGTCTTCTGGATTGAACCTTTCTGGAGGTTGGTGGTGGACAAAATGTCTCTTTCCAGGATAACCTGCTGTGCCATTTGGGACACTCACAAGCTCCCAAGTGTTTCATGTCGGTCACATTAAGGTAGGGAGGCTGAGGCAGAGGATTTAGGAGTTTGCAATGGTCCTTTGGCAAGTACCTGTGAAAGCTGAGGTCAGAGCTCAGGAAACCCTGGCTCCCATCCTGCAGCTGGCGGGGTGTTGTTCATAACAGCAGAGACAAGCCAAAGGAAGACCAAGCCTGGAATTTCTCATACAGAATTTTGCCTGTGTTCACAAGTTGAGCGCACACCATCGTGCCTTGCCAGCGAAACTCTTGCTGGCTGGAGTGGCTCACAGCAAAGACAGAGTTTTTCTGCTTCAAGGGAAGGATCCCACACAGCTGCCTCATGGGCTCAGGTCAGTCCCCAGCAGAAACCAGGGTGCTGCTGCCTCAGCAGCTGCTGCATACAAGGAAGAGTTGCGCCACTTCCTGCGCACAATCGCTGAGCACCATCTCGCTCAGGCAACCTCCTTCCTGTGCCAGGGTTGTTGACACTGTTCTGCTTCTCATCAAAAAAAAAAAAGAAAAACGGCCAAAAAGCATCCCTGGTTCCAGGAAAGCCTCTTCCCCAGCCTCTTCCCCATCTCAGCATGGCGCAGAACATGATGCAGCAGCCGGGCTCTCTTCCTTCTCTGTGAGACGTCTTTGCAGTGCTTTGCAAGGTAGGACAGAGTGAAATATATGTGCTGAAAATAGCTAAAATAGCTGGGGGTTTTTGAAAGTAAAACTTGATTGCCTTGTGTTTTACTGCTGGTGTAGGTTCCTGAGAGCCTGGCAGCTTTGGGGTTGGGAACTTTCATGATGTGGTTTCTTCAAAGAACATAGTCAGGCAACAAAAAGTCTAGAGTTTTTTACACCTTGTGTGTTTTGCCCTTGAGCATCACTGGACAGAAGGTAAACAAAGAAATTCTCCATACTGGCATATTATTTCTTCTCAAAGCTCATCAGTAAAATCATCTAACTTTATTACAGCTATTTGCAAAATTGAAACTGAAAAATATTAATTGCAGTGTTTCTAACACACTGAAATCTGTCTTCTAGAGTAAAGTCAGTCTCTGGCAGACAAACCAATAAAAGCTGTGAGGTTTTACCTGCCCTTTAGTAAATATTATTTGCTGATCTTTGCAGGTTAATTTGTTTGGATGACTGAGGATAAAAAACATGCAGAGCAGCCTTTTGAAGATGAGCTGCCTGAATGGATGCTAAATGAAAATAATTTGGAGAATGAAGAAGTAGTTTGAGAGGAAATAATACCTTTAAGTTTGTTGCTCTGTTTCCTGAACATTTGAGTGATTTCCAAGAGTAAAAAACCAAAGTTCAATACACAATATAACACACAGAGAAAGAATCCCAGATAAGCAGAAGACTTCATGGAAAAAGCATTGACAGATAATGCCCAAATAGCTGCAGGGCACCTGTGATCTTTAGGAGAGGAGCTCTGTAATGGAGTAATCTGGCTGAGCAGTTGCCCTAGGTTACAATGAAGAAGGGTGTTCCCTGTTTTAATCCTGCAGAAAAACGATGTTTTGAAAGGTTGATATTAAATAATTGCATGGATTTTAATGGCAAGTTTGTGCCACTAACCCCAACATGCCTTCCAAATAATGCACCCACAGGGAATGGATGGAGGGCTGGAACATCTCTACTCTCGAAACAGTCTGAGAGAGTTGGGAGTGTTCAGTCTGGAGATGAGAAGGCTCCAGGAAGACTATAGAACTCCTTCCAGTGCCTAAAGGTGCTCCAAGGGAACTGGAAAGGGATGTTGGAAAAGGGCCTGGAGGGACAAGGCAAGGGGGAATGGCTTCCCACTGCCAGAGGGCAGGATTAGGTGGGATGTTGGGAAGAAATTCTTCCCTGTGAGTGTGGTAAGGCCCTGGCACAGGTTGCTTAGAGAAGCTGTGGCTGCCCCTGGATCCCAGGAAGTGTCCAAGGCCAGATTGGATGGGATTTGGGAAACCTTGTCTTGTCAAAGGTGTCCCTGCCCATGGCAGGGGGTTGGAATGAGATCATCTCGAAAGTCCCTGTCAATCCAAACTCCTCTGTGATTCTATGATTATAATAGTCAGGAATGAGTGTGAGAGTGGTATGCAAAGAAAGGGTCATGTTCTCTCAGCCCTGTGTTTCCTGTAGTACAGACTCCCAGAATACCCTCTTGGGGCTGATGATAACAGCTCTGTATTTGTAAGAAAGAGTTGTTACCACCAAAAAACCATTTCATTTTGTGCTGATTTCTATGATTTTGATCTGCTGCTGACTGAAGAAAAGAACCAGGACATAGAAACCAACTTGGTTCTTTCAATCTTCTTATTGCTCCAGCTTTGCTCACATTGACCTGTATTTTGGTACTATTTTGAATAACTCTGCACTTTTTTTTTTTTCACAATGCCCATGATTGCATAAAGATTTGCCTTTTGACATTTGAGATTGGACTTGACTTACACTGATCCCTTCTCCTCACCATTCTCAGAGGTGAAACCTCTGCACCAACCTCTATAACCAGAAAGATTTTATTTTAGGATCATAGAATCATTTAGGCTGGAAAAGACCTCTAAGATCATTGAGATCCTTGCAGCAGATCTCCCATCAATGCTGGATCAGACTGCACAAGATTGGCTCCATCCCGAGCTTCATGGTGTCTTCAAGGGTTCCCACAGGTTGGATCCCAAGAGTTGGATCAAATCCATTTCTTTGCATTCAGTACCTCTACCTTGAGGTTGATGTGCTTCTGGGTTCCCCAAACCCAAATTATGAAGGTGGCATTTGCTCTTGCTTTGTCCAGGTACAACAGCCTGTAACAGAACTGGTGAATCTGGCTTTTTGTACCAAGGCAACCAAGAGCTTCAATGAGGGCAACCAGGTGTGGTCTAGTCCCAGAGGTTAAACCAGTACAAACATCTCAAAAGCCCTCCAAAATTTCATTGTTATGGGATTTGGCTCTTATCAGCCAGACTGCATTTCAAATTCATTTCCTGTAAACCAGTTTTTCTGGGCTGATTTCCTCACTTGTGACAGCAGATGCTTTTGCTTTTGTTTCTCAAGAATGAAACAGCCTCTCCTTAGACCCATAGCTGGGCTGCTGCTGCCCAGCACTTCCCTAACCTCATCAGCTGCCTTCTCTGCCCCCAAAAAACTCCCTCACTGAGAGCTGGGTCCGGCAGTCAGTCCCTGGTGAGAAGGTTGTGTTCTAGGGAAGTGCCTTCATTGTCCAAGAGCTGTCTGAGGTGAGGTCTGAGCTGGCTATGTGCAGGTTCCTGCTTTTCCCTGACTGACAGGTTCCTGTCTGTTTTAGTTTGAGGAAAATCTTGGCTCATCACTGAAGCATTTGCTTCTTTTTATGGCTGATTTTCTCATACTGTTCCGAGTAACCCCTACAAACCTATCCACCCTCCATGTTCCCAACCATTCCTCTCTCTCCTACTTGGGAAATGAGATGCTTCCCCTGTAAAACACTTTCAGAACAACATCAGTGCAGAATCCCAAAAAATAAAAGAAATGCTGAGTTTGATTACCACATTTTGTGACTCATCACATCTTGTTGACCTAGTGCTGGAAATACCCATCTAAAATTTCCACAGGTGCTTGATATAGACAGATATCTTTTTACCATAGCCTTGTTCTCTGGATCTTTCTGAGTGAAAAGGAGCATGGAATTGGGCATCCATAGCATCCAGACTCAGGATTTTCTCACAAATCCTATTAGCAATGGTCATGCCCCATGAAATGCCAGGCATATGCAGCAGAAATTCAAGTCACAAAGGAATCATCACAGGTCCTCTCTGAGGTGACCTGTTTGAGATGGAAGAGGAGTGTAGCAGACTAAGACTTGGATCACAAGGGAAGGCCTAAGGTGACTTTTGACTTGCTTCATTGCAACCATGAGCTGGCTCTTAGTCCAGCAGGGGGTCTGACTCAGAGCAAGTCACCTGCACAGAAAATTTTTTTACTTCACTTCTCAGGAATTTGCATCTAGTCCATGGCCAGTTTAGCATGAGCTCATCTTCAAACCCGGTGATCTTGTAGTACTATCAGCTCTTTTGGGCTTCAGTAAGATCTAAAACACAGAGCCAACCCCACCAGGAAGTAAGAAAAATAATCTCTGTTCCTTACCCTCTGTTATCTTCCACAATCACATCAAACATCTTGGTCTGAGAGCACTCAGACTGAATTGCATGAAGTGAATTCTTCCCTCCTGTTCCTTCCTATGCTGATTATTTGTTTGTTGTGCTCTCAAGAAAACAACCTCCCACACAGGTTACAAAACACCCCTCAAATTCCTGCTAGATTGACACATTGAGCCCATGAAAATGAATGAGGAGAGGCTGTTTGTTTTGAAGGTCTGTCCAGAAGGAAAGGGCTTTGGAAATGCATTGCTTTCATATTTTTCTGTTATGCTTTGGCTAAGCAATGTAATATAGACATCATGGATTTAGAGATGGCAATATAAAGTGGGACTCAGCTCATGTAATGTTGGAGGTGTAAGTCAGAGCTTGTCCCTTTGTGAATCCTCATGGTCATCAGAGAAGAAGAAACACTTTTATAGTGTAATTCCCTTCATCTTCCAAATGTAAGCTGTGCCCTGGAAATGTGGATTTTCCTCTTGTATTGACCCTACAGGGAGTGCTGTGAGCCAGCCCTTAGACAGGGTGAATCCTGCTTAGCCAAAACCAGAACCCCTGGGACTACAAGATATTTAGTTGGGGCAAGCCAGGAGTGAGTTCCTACACCTGTTTGTTTGTGTTGGTCTCTCCTCAAGGGCTGGTTTCTTCTGAACTCTTAATGATGACATGTTCTTAATTAGGCCAGGATTTGAGTTTGCCACCTCCTACAACACAGCATTATCACATCTTTTCTGGCTGGAGGCAGTGAGCTCTGAGTGACACCTTCAGAGGTGAAGGGAAGATCAGCATTGCCACTGCACACAGCTGGCCCTCCCTTTTGTGCCACATCCATGGGCCCCAGGGGATGCCAAGCCCAGCAGAGGTAACCAAAGGCACAGCCCCTGAGCAAAGGGCTGCTCTTCCTCATGAGCAACAAGGCTCTTCCTTTGAAGCCTGGTCTGACATATTTCCTCTTGCAATCAACAGCCTCATTTCCACATGGAGTCAGCCAGCTGTCAAACTGGAAATCATGTTGACGTAACTGCTAATTACCCTTGGCATAACTAATATGCACTAGCAAACCTTGTATTTATTGAAGCACTGGGATGGCTAGCAGAGGAACCAAATTGGTCCAGACACTGTTGAAAAAGATCAAACTCTCCTTAGGGAAAGAGATGAGTGGCTGGGGTCTCATCTAGTTGCTGTCTTTTCCCCGGAGGAGTCTGAACCAGGATTCTGGAAGTGTATCCTCCTCCTGGCCCTCTGAGGTATGTGGTGTGTTTTCTATGACTTTGGGCTATAGAAAGACTTAAGAGTAACTCTCAGGACTAGAGGATGTAGCCATTTACTGCATTGACATAATTTTCCAGGCAATATCTGAGTGTGGCAGGCCAGGGTGGGGTGGGGAGAAGATGGGAGATGTACCTACCATAGGATCAAAAAAATGCTGTTTGGCAGCACCAGCTGCAGGACTCTAATTCAGCTGTGTTTTCATCCAGCTAAGCCTTGAGTCACCTCTGCAATTCATCATTTGTCATTTCCCAACAACCTGTCGCAGTGCTGTAGTACCTGCCTAAAGGCAATTTTTATCCTGCTGTGCAACCTGCTCCTCCCAAGCCAGTCTGTGGGTGCTGCCCTTTTTCTCAGTGCCTGGCTCTGCCACAAAGAGCTCAGCTTTGTTGTTTTTGACCTTTTGAGTAGCTGTAGGCAGCTGTTGGGCTGCCCTTTGGCCTCCCTTTGGCCAGACTCAACAAGTCTGAATCCCTGTTTTCCCAAAGGTATGTGCTCCATGCCTTAGATCACCTTGGTAGAATATCTGAGAGCAACTTCAAGGCAGCCAAATCTCAACAGCATTTGGGAGTCCGCATACATGGTGAAATCCTGGTCCTAATATACAAACATATTTCAGGAAGAAAAATAAAAGGAGGCTTAATAAGCAGGTTGTATTAATAAGTAAAGATATTTCATCCACTTAAAAATGTATCTGTATGAAATCACAGCATGGATTAATTTCTATGCAGACCAAAATGTTCATGGAATTGAAGTGCAGTTGTGAGTGCTGCTATAGCTTATGAGGAAGTGTGTTGTTATCGCTGCAAGGCGGAATGAAAATTCCACAAATTCAGAATTCAGGCTCCAGAGTTGCTTTAATACTCTGGGACTTCCATTTTACCTGAGGAACAACAGCAGATTTGTGAGTGACCAGAAGGGAAGAGTAACCTGGGTTCTTGTTAATAGATCCCTTGGGGTGGGATTAGAATGAAACAACACTGAATGACCAGTGTTTTTAAGAATATATATGGGTTTATTTTAGAACAATTTGGTTGCAATGAAAAGGAGGTATGCAGTCATTTTGGTTAACATTATCTTTATTAATATCTCTATCTCTCTCTGTATATATATTCATATTTTTCTTTATAAATCCATATATATCCATTAAAATATCACTTAAGAAAATATATAAAGGAAAAACAGAAAGAGAAAGAAAGGATAGGAATAGAAAGACCTCACCACCTGTGGATCCAGGGACAAGATTTTATTGTTGCTATTTTGATGTCTGTTGGTTGAAGGGACGGTCACAGTCTTGATCCATCAGGTGTGGGAGGAAAAGCCCCCAGACAAAAAGTCCAGTGAGATAAAATATGCTCAGGTGGGGTGGGAATGTCCAGGTACTTCGCCTTGGGGGGAGCTTTCAGTCCTTTGGTGGAAGGCCTCAGGAATGAGTCTGGGGACACTTCAGGGGGTCTTTGATGGTTTATGACCTCTTCTCAGCTGCCTCTCACATCAGGGCAGTTGAGGCCCTTATGGCCCATCAGAAGGGATGAAAACCCTCAGATGTGATTGTGACCTTCCCCAGAGGCGAGGGGTGGGAGTTCTACAGCTGAGCCAGTTGTGTAAAGGACAATTGCCATGATAAAAACACCATCCTGCCTCCACAGGGTCTGATTCTTATCATCCTTCTCCCTTATCTGGCTCAAAACCTGGCTTGCAGCCTCCAGTGGTGGTTGCTCACACTCACTGTCTTATGCAGTTCAGAGGTTTGGCCACGTGAGGATCAGAAAGTGAAAATAATGTACTGATTTTTGGTCTCCAAAGCCAAAAGAAACTGGAAGGGTGAGTGTAACCACAGGGAACCTGACAGCTCTCAGCTGTATTTGTGGCAGGGTGGTGCTTCATTGGTGGCAAGGAGGTGGCCCTTCTATCCACCAGTAACAGGTAACACTATCCACCAGTATTACCTACTCTGCATGCACAGGGACCGTGGTACCTGGTCTGGTGGGGTTAATGTAACCAAAGATATCCAAATCCCAAACCAACTTTTTCAGCTGAACTGTACAATATTAAAAAAAGCTGTTGATCCTTGTGAGGAAAGGATGGATTGAATGCATTCATCTCCAAAATTCAAGGATTGCCATGAGCCAGCATTTGGAGTATTCCATAGAAAGGGTTGAGGAAAATTGTTTAAAATGGATAATATATATCTGCTGTCCTCGGGGCATTTGGTAACATAGTCAATCTTTTATATACTTACCTTTTCCTTGTACTTTTCTCCATAAAATTTATGTTTTTCATATGGCTCTGGACAAGGGTTCTATTTTTCACACAGAAAGTGTTCCTTGAGGGAGAGCTGTAGAGCAGAGGTGCTTTGAGGTAATTTCTGGGACACAGGGGAAGAACAGAAGAAGCAGCTGTTACCTTTTCTGTGAACCTCTAATCTTTGGTCTGATTGGGTCAGTGTTTTACCCATCACTTGAAGCTCACTCTCATTTCTACACCTGGCAAAGGTGAACATGTGAATGCCCCATCTCTGGAAGTGTTCAAGGCCAGGTTGTATTGGACTTTAAGCAATCTTGGTCTAATGGAAGGTGTCATTGCTCGGTGTCACAACAGATGGCTTAGAAAAGGATGATAAGTAAGGTCCCTTCCAATCCAAACTATTCCATGATTCTTTCTGTGATTCTATGAACATACTTCTCAAACAAGATGAGACCTGCATGTATCACCATCCTGGCTGATGCAAAGAGTGTGCTGGCCTTGAGTGTCTACACTCCCTCTCTGTCCTCGCTCACAGATCCTGCCTGTGGCTGTGGGATCTTTGCTGCCCTTGAAGAACAGTCCAGAAGAGCACAAACCTCCTCAATCCACCTGACCAAGCAACATTTCACTTTCTTGCATTTTGTTTTCTCATGTGTATTTGGCTTCTGCTGCTGTTATTTCCTTTGCCCTGAAGACCTGCAGCCCTCCATCTACTTAGCATCTTTTTGGCCATTCTCTTCATTTTTCCACGGGGACTGACAACTCAGGAGAAGGCTTTGATGATTTTTTTTTTTTTTTTTCATTTTTTTTCTCAGTAGAATCACTTAGCATCATTTAGGTTGGAAAAGATAACCAAGATCATCAAGTCACACCTTTGATCAATCGCTACCTTGTCAACCAGATCATGGCACTGCCACGTCCAGTCATTAAACTAGAAACAGTACTTCCTTCTGGCTCAAAAACCCCCTTTCACACTACTGCAGTCATAAGAGCTGTTTCTATTTCCCTGCATTTGCTCAGCTACTTCACAGCTTGCCCTGCTTTGAGCACGAGGTTGGACTGCTGCCTTTAGTATCTGATAGAAAACTGAGGGAGAAATCAGGAGAACATCCACTGGGAGAAGCCAGACCTGGAATTCAAAACAATTTCCTTAAAAAAAAGTGCTGCAAATCCTGGGGTTTTTTTCTACCATGATATGGAAAACTTACCAAAAGTACTTCATGTAGGAATCTCTGATCTCCCAGCTGTAAGAAGACTGCAGGATCCAACAGAATTTTACAAATTGAAGAAATGGAGGTTTGTCTTATGGAAAAGACCACAAGGGAGTTTGATCCCTGGGCAGCAGAGCTCACTGAACATCTCTCATCCAGAAAGTGCACAGCTCAGGGCAACATGTAGGCAGTGACTTCACTAACTTGAAAGGCAGTGAAGATCCAGTAACTAGGCATTGATTGGAGCACAAATTTTTATAAAAAACTGAAATGAAAAACCATGAGCTCATGGACCTCAGGAGCTGGTTGAGAGGTTCATTACTTCTTATGCTTATATCTGATTATACCAACCAACACATTGTTACAATCAGGAACTTCTGAAAGTGGAGGAAAATGAGTCCAGTTTAGTTGTCAATTAATGAGCAGTGGCAATAGACAGCTCCTCTGCCAGCTGTGTCCCCCTGCATGGGCCATGACCAGCTCTCCAAGCTGACTGTCCCTCTGCTTTTGCCTTTCAGGGAGCCCTGCACTGAAATCCTGTCACGATGCTGGGGCTGCTGCTGCTGCAGGTGTTGGCCAGCTGCCTCTGGCAGAGATACAGTGAGGTGGTGACATTCATTGCAAGTTGTCCCAAGTGTTTCTACAGGAATACTACCCCAGATAATGCCCTGGAGCCACAGAACCCAGCCTGGATCTTCCTGCAATACAAAAAGCAGTACCACTTTGCCACCCTGTATGACAGATCTGCACATTCCAGTGTACTCTGCTTACAAATGCCAGCCTAGACCTGGCAACAGATTTAAATCATGGTTTGTTGAGCCCCAGGTGAGTGTCTCTCTCACAGCACATTACTCTCCAGTTATTAAAAGATGAACTGCAGCATTTAACCCAACTTTTCTATTTCCTCCCACTTCCATACACACATGCCAAATGAACACACTGGATGGGAATTTTCTCACTGAACTTCAAACACCTGCACCGCAGGTTCTTCTTGAGGCATCTGAGACATCAGCAGCGAGAAGGAGAGAATCATATCCCAAAGGGGCACAGTTTTACTGCCCTGACATGACGGAACAGCCAAATCAGATTACTTGGCATTACATTCCAAGTTCAAATGATTCCCTCCCTGTGGCCTAGCTCTGGTGGAGTGACCAAGTGATGGGAGAGGCATCCAAGAGAGGACTCAGTTTGAGGGACCAAGAGTCCTGAGGGATCTGATTCACCACTTTGCCCTGCGTGTTCTGCACCCCTGACAGAGCTATTGCTACAGTGAGAGTCAGACATGCTTTGTCAGTGGTGTGAGAGAAGTGAGGAGAAAACTCAGAAGGGGGTGACCAGGCCCAGGGACAAAGAAATCCTCATCAGGCAGGCTCAGACACTGGAGATGAGAGAGTCAGGTAAACTGTGGAGGGATTTCTGGAGTGATATTACAGGCAGTGAAACGGGAGGAGCATCATTGTTGAGTCCAGTCCCAAGGGTGTGATCTCCAGCAGGCGGGCATGACTCCTGAGCACCTTTGCTCAGCTTGGGTCCCAGAAGGATCCGCAGACAGACAGAAATCAAAGTTACAAAGCCCTCACAAATATACTTCAGACAAGCTTCAGTACGACAGGCAAGGCCAATAAGGACTAGAAGAACAAGCTAATTGAGGGACCTTTTCTTGGGCAGAAAAGGAGGAGAGTATAGGTGAAAATGTGGAAAATCATAATGTCCAGTTCCAAGGAGGAAGGCTAAATATGCTGCCCTAAGATGAACAACATAAAATGTGAAGTTATAAAAAAAAAAAATGGATTTTTCATTTGTCACTCACATGAGCATGAGCAACTAATTTGGTCTCACACAGAGGAGCCTGCACATAGGGAAAGCGATATAAAAACTTCTGTGTTTTTGTAAATTAATAGAAGGGTTTTATGTTGGAATTAAACTTAAATATCAAAACGCAATCTAAAAACCCCCTGCTTGACCCAGGCCAGCTGCCACCAGACAGCTATGCTCCCAAAACACACACATCCGGCTTATCTCCTAGACCCCTGGACACACGATACCTGAAAATCCTTGACTTTGGTAACCTTTATCCAGATTCCTTTTTGGAGTATTTAGTTTCACCAGGGACTCTTCTGAGCTTACTTGGCACGCTCAGGGATGATCATTTGTAATTCTTTCCAGTGATGCTAGAAATGCTCCCTGGCCAGATCATTCATAGCACTGCGTAAACAGATTCCGTTTACCTTGAGATATTTTTGTTTACTGAGTAAAAAATTGTTCATCCTTGAATAGAACCTGTAGGCCCCTCCAGTGAAAACTCAGCTCCAGGGGACTGATTTTCCTGACACATCTTCTGTGTATGGAGTGAGAGGAGCAAACCTTGTGCTTCAGAAGTGGGGGACATCTGTAGCAAACAACCTAAAGTCATCAGAATCATGGAATGACAGAATCACAGTGTGGCCAAATGAGGGATCCAGGGAGAGCCTGTTGGCAGATTTGGGTGTGGAGACAGGAGGATAAGGGAAGCAGATTTGGCAGGGATGGTGTCTCGCCAAAGTCACATTCTCAATCCTAGGAGTGGCAAATGCTCCTTGGTCTCTGCATCCATCCATGCTCCAGCACAGCTGAGGCTGGATCACCAAGGTCTGTCAAGTCAAAAATGAGAGCAGTCAGATTTGAGCACTTTCTTTTAAAGCTCTTGAGTTCCTGTGGGAGGGGACATCTCAATGATTTCTCTCAGACTCATAACATTTTCTACACTGAGATGACACAAAAATTGGTGAGGCTTGACCATCAGAGATGAGTGCTCCAGGGTAAATCTCGTTCATGAGGCATCCGCAGTACTGACGCTTTGTCCTTCTTTTATTTACCAGTCAAGCTGATCAACTCACTTATAACACAGAAATGGGATACACAGGGACTTCATCAGAAACGATACAGGATCGCTCCACAGCAAATTGGCAGGTCAGGCTATTAACCAAAGACTACAAAAATCTCCAGGGTTTGACCATGGTCATTGAGCCCATTGGCCACAACAGTGACAACACCCGGAGGTGGTCTACCTTCACTGCTCACCAACATAGTGCCCCTGCACAGCACACTAAAAAGGGTTGCCTTGGAGAGACTACGAGAACCAAAACGAGGTCCAGAACACCCAGGGCTGTTTATAACACCACCTATGTCATCACAGGTGCTGTGCCTTGGAAACATACATTCTAGAAGAGGGTAATGTACCCAGCCACTCTGGTCAGCTGCCTGCTGCCTGGGGAGCACAGGGCCAAGGCTGCTTCGGGGGGTCGGTCATGCTGAGAATGACAACAAACCAGGTTCAGCTCATCAAGCCGGGAGCAGCTGGAGACAGATTGACCAAGCTCTATGGGGTGAGAGGGTTACTGTTCAATAATGCCAGTCCCAGGAAATAAGCCTCACATCCGGAGAAAACCCACAGTGGCTTTCCCAGATATCATACAATCAAAAGAATCACAGAATGGTTTGGTTTTGATGGGCCTTAAAGCCTAAAGACATTCATTCTGACCTGTCTGCGTGGTAGTGGACACCTTTCACTGATTCTTCCATCACATCTATGGGCAACCCTATGCACCATTGCGACCTGACCATTGTGGGACAGGTTGAAGCATTCTTTCTAATATCAAATCTGAATTCCCCTGTCTTCTCTTAAAGCCTTTTCCTCTAGTCCTATCACCACCAGCATGGTAGAAGAGACCAGCCTAACTCATACAATCTCCTTTCAGGGTAATTATAGAGTGCTGAACCTGCTGTTCTCAGGATAAAAATCTAAACCAGGACACCGATTCTAACCCCTGCTTTCAGTAATTTGAAGATGCTCCTAGTTGTCGTGTCACTCCAAACCCTTCTCAAAAGTTCCTTCTCCATAGTGAACCACACTCAGTACGAAAGGAGCTCTAGGTCTCACAGAGCCTTCTCAGTCAGCAGGCTTGGCATATGAAAACAAGGGCTCTTACAAAGCCTTCGCCATCAGGCAAGGGAAATTATGCAGGCGTGTCCATACTTAATTGTGTTTATGAGAAGGCCTGCAGCGAAGAGCAGACTGTGAACATCTGTAGTACTCAGAGACAGGACAGGCAGTGTAATGCACACAACAGATGTGTCTTCCAGGAACAGGAAACACTGTAGGTCCCTCATTTGTGGGGAAAATGACGGACAGGAAATGAACAGATAAGTCCACCAGACCCAGTATTTTTCTCCTGACACAGTGATGCTGCCAAGAACCTGGGAGAAATCCTGAGGAAATTGCAAATAGCAAACTGTTCAACCCCACTTCAGGGTGGGCTTCTATGAACAAATCTCCTGAATACTAACAGAAAACACTTTCTTTTCAGTTGAAATTCCCCTGGTTATCACAACGGGCAGCTTTTAGACTAGGTATAATTGCACTGTGACTTCCTGAGGGATACAGCCAAGGGGTTCTCCAGCGAGAAGAAGAAGGAAATCTCTTCAGATGGCCTGTTCTAAGACTCTGCTTCTAAGGGTAGCTCTTGCTCCTTTTCACCATTTGCTCCAATATTCAAAGTCTTGCTGAGATTTGGATATAAATAGATGTAGACAAAGCCTAGGCTGGAGTTGCTGAGTTTCAACATCTGCTTCATAGGAGCAAGGAGAGGTTCTGCATGCACTGAATTTGCAGCTCCTTAAACATTTTCTGTTAAGGAAATGGCCAACGGGACAGAAGGAATGATTGGGACAAGAATTTCAAGCCAATAGTCCTGGAAAATAAACATCCAAATGTTCAATAAGAAGGAGGGGTGCGTTTATTGAGGATGGAAAACCACCCCCAACCTTGAAAAAAAAGCCTGCCACAAACACTGTGGCTTGAACTCCTGGACAATCTCACTCTAAACCCTGTTTAGGAAACCTAACAACTCTGCCTACATGGAGATGATATAAAAACAGCCAATCTGAGACGCAGCAGATGCATTTCAGATCCTACTTGCCACACTGGGGCGGCGAGCCAGAGTCCTGTGCCACTCTTTGCCGGTAGGGGTTTCTAGATATCTGAACTGAAGTAGATATTAAAGTTAGTTAAATTATTTAAGTTTGGTGGAGTGGGTATGCAA
>CM031879.1:1912035-1924740 GCA_018697195.1 Certhia americana
TGTAAAAAGTCACCACTTGTTCTGTGCTCAGTTTCCATCTTACTGGTCACAATGTTCCTGAAAAAAACCCACGCAGATGTTTTGGTGTCAAGGCCAGAGGTTATTTTAGCTTAATATCCCAATGTCGCTGAGAGGGCAGGGACCCCAAGTGGATCATTGTTCAATCTGGTTGATGGAGTGCTATGTTAATTAGTGTGAGCCGGATTGGGGTCAGAGCCATGGAGGCATTGCAGCATGTGCTGCTTTTTCCCTGCCCATGGCCGGAGATTTAAAGCCCAGCTCAGCACCTGCAGGGGGCTGAGCAGATGTCCATGCCCGCTTTGCATGGCTCTGCTCTGGACGGTGCTCAGAGCAGGAGGGAGGTGAGAATGGCCTGAAACTGAGTCTGGAAAGATTTAAACTGGCTAGCAGGTAGAGGTTTTTCACGCAGTGGATGGCTGAGCCCTGAAAGAGGCTCACCAGGGAAGTGCTCACATCAGCACACCTGCCTGAGTACCTGATGTGTTTGCACAGTACTGTCAGGCACATGGTGGGATTTCTGGGGCTGTCCTGGACAGGGCCAGAAGCTGAACTCAAGAATGTCCCTGATGGGTCAATTCCACCTCAGCACCTTCTGTGATTCTATGAGATTATGTTTGGAAGGAGAGGTTTCCAGGCCCTGTTTTGTTTGCAGGATTTTTTCTCCAGTGCCACTGCAAAAGCTGAGCTCTTGACCAGCCGAGGTAGGTTGGAAAAGATGACTTTGTCCCCGTGGCATACCTCAGTTCCATGACAACTTTGCCATGAGAGCTGTTTAGGTATTGGGTAGGTTTGGAACACCCCTCAGACTGACTATGCCCCCACCATTGCCTCCTCTGAGCACCTAAAACTTATTTTAGATTTCACCCTCTCATTTGAAAAAGGGAGATTTGCTCAAACCTTTATTGCGTGTTCAGTCTGTCAGTACCACCTGAAAGCCAAAACCAACTGCCTTCTCAGTCTGTTGGCGTCCTGTTGTGAGGACCCTTCACTGAGCAATTCTCTGGGCTGGAGGGCTTGACTGATTTGTTCAGGGTCACACACCAACCAGAGAAACCCCTCCTCTTGGGTCTCCACACCTTTGCCCACTGCCAGAAACTGCCACTGCCGCTGAAGAACTCACTTTCACTGTTCACAGAATAGCATTATTAAAAAAAAATGTGACAGGTTAATGTTTGAGGCTTGCCAGTGAAAGTATCTGACTGCAAAAATATATTCAAAGCAAGATACTAATTCAGAACAACATACTAATAAGCTTTAATCCCCAACAAATGCTGGCTTGAATAATCATTCAGCATGCATAATTCAGGATTCTTACCCAATAGATATCCCTAAGGGAGAGAAGGCAGGTTGAGCCCATCAACTGATCCCAGAAGTTACAAGTGATGGAGTCTTCCATCACTTCTCTCCATTTTTAATTCACTTTTATAGTATTTCTTTACATTTAGGTGGCGCTTGCATGTAGTCATACATCTTTCTCAGTGGGGGTTCTCATGCCTTGGGGGTGGATATCTCAATAAAGTGCCTACAGTAACCTTGGGATGGAGATGTGCATCAGTCCAAGGAGAGGAATTTTGCCATGGTTGCTGATTCAGCATTAGGACATCTTAATTTATCTCCCATGGTTTTCAGTTGCCATGCGGATTGTCAGCTAGAAAATACCACCGAGGTGTCTCCTCTGCAAGGGTTTTGACAGAGCCTGGTCATGGTGTCTCCACTCCACTCCACCTGCTGTTAAGGCCCACCTTAGATTGAGTCCTCCTATGTGTGGGTGGCCAGGTAGGCTGATTGTGTTTCATTCAGGGAGGAGCAACTGTATTTTCCCCTGTAACTTCCCTACCATTACCCTTTTATCCCCAGCCATCTCCCTGCAGAGCTCTACAGCACTGATGATTTTTACATATCTAGGAGGACTGAAGTTAACCCAGTTAACCCCTCCTTGGTCTCTCACATTTCCTTCCAGGTGAGCCCTTCACTGAAATCCTCCCATGATGTGGTGGCTGCTGCTGCTGCAGGTGTCGGTGAGCTGCCTCTGGCTGGGACACAGTGAGGTTGTGAAGTCTTTTAAAAGTTCATGTCCACAGTTTTTTTTCCGGGAGATCCCCCCAAATGAAGCCCTGGAGCCCCAGAAACCAGCCTGGATCTGCCAGCGCTACAAGAACCAGTATTACTTTGCCACCCTGTACGACAGGAAGATGCGTATTCCTGTCTACTCTGCTTACATCTACCAGCCTGGACCTGGCAAAAGACCAAAAACATGGCTGGTTGAGCCCCAGGTGAGTGTCTCTTTTACAGTACATCACCCTCCAGTCATTAAAAGCAGTATTAAAATAACCATTTCTATTTTGTTCCACCTCTCTACGCACATGCAAATGGACACACTGGATGAGATTCTCCTCATTTTACTTCAAACACATTCATCACATGTTTCCTCTGATGCATCTGAGACATCAGCAGGAGAAGGAGATGAATCATAATCCCAAAGGGGCAAAACGCTGTTTTGGCTCTGCTCCTCTGACACTGACAGGACAGCAAATCAGATTACTTGGCTTACATGTCCAAAGTGTCAAAGGATTCCCTCGCCTGTGCCCTGCTTGGTGGGTTACCAAGTGATGTGGAGAAGTAAATCCCAAGAGAGACTAAATTGTGAGAGCCCAAGAGTCCTGCAGGGATCCTGATCCCCACTTTGCCCCGAGCTGTTCTGTCAAACTCCTCTGACAGAGCTTATCTGCTCCCTGTGAAGAGTCAGACAGGCTTTGTCAGTGGTGTGAGAGAAGTGAGGAGAAACTCAGAAGGGGGTGACATGGCCCAAGGACAAAGAAATCCTCAGCAGGCTCAGACACTGGAGATGAGAGGGTCAGGTTAACTGTGGAGGGATTTCTGGAGTGATATTCCAGGCAGTGAAATGTGAGGAGCATCAGTGTCGATCCAGTCCCAAGGGTGTGATCTCCATCCATGGGCAGTGATTCCTGAGCACCTTTGGCTCAGGCTTGATCCAGAAGGATCCTGCAGACAGACCAAACTCCACAAGCTACAGGGCTCTTCCAGATGTCTTTCAGACAAACTTCAGAACTTTAGGAAAACAGGCCAGGGAAATAATGGACACAAAAAGAGGAAATTCATGTCATTGTTAAGGACAGAATGTCAGGATTGATTTAGGTGGAAATGAACCCCAGAAGAGACCCAGTGCAGTGTTCAAAAGGAATGCTAAATATAACACACTAAGTGTGAAATGAATTTCTAAAATTAAAAAAAAAAAAAATTGCATTTGTTCCTCATAGGAAATCAAGCAACAAATCTGGTATTTTACCACATCAGGACCAGACAAAAAGTGCATCTTGACACTCAAGGACTTCTGCTCTAGGGAAATCTGTTCCATTTTCCCCATCCCCAATACTAACACCTTTTCTTCTTCTTTTCCTGTCAAGCTAATTGGCCTAACTTATCCCAAAACTATGGAAAAAGAGTGGACACTCTTAAATCAATATAATGTCAGCTTAGAGAAACTTAGCCAGAGCCAAGCTATCCTTCAGGACTACAAGAACCTGACGGGTTTGAACCGGGGCCATTTGAACCCCAATGGTCACCATGAGGACTACAGCAGTAGGATGGCTACGTTCACCCTCACCAACATCGTGCCCCAGGATGAGAAACTCAACGGTGGTGCCTGGAACAACTACGAGCAGCAAACGATGATCAGGAAGACCCAGGGCTGTAAAACCACCTATGTCATCGTGGGTGCTGTGCCTGGGAACAACTACATTGCCAAGGGGAGGGTTAATAAACCCAGCCACCTCTGGTCAGCTGCCTGCTGCATGGTGGACAACAACTACATAAAGGCTTGGGCAGTCATCGCTGAGAATGACAAGAACCAGGTTCAGCTCCTCACACTGGGGGAGCTGGAGGACACGTTAACTGACCTCTATGGGAGGGGACAGGTTTCCCTGTTTGACAGTGATTGTCCCCGGGACTAAGACTCACATCCTGGGTGGAACAGGCTCAGGAGCTTTTGCCACGTGTCATAGAATAACAGAAGGGTTTGGGTTGGAAGGAATTTGAAAGACCATCCATGTAGTCTTGGCTCTGGTGGGTAGGGTCACCTTCCAATATCCTCAGTGGCTCCAAGCCCTGTCCAACCTGGCTTGGAACACTTCCAGGGATGGAACAGCCACAGCTTCTCAGGACAGCTTGTGCCAGGGCCTCACCACCCTCACAGTAAAGAATTTCTTCTTAACACCTTATCTTCCTTTTCTTCACCCCACCTGCTTTCAGCTTAAAGCCATTCCCTCTTGTCCTGTCACTCCCTACCCTTGTCCAAAGTCCTTCTCTCTTTTAAAATCCTTTAGACACTGGATGGGGTCCAAGTTTCCCAAGAGCCTTCTTTTCTCCAGGCTCTCTCACCCTCAGCTCTCTGACCCTCTCTCCAGAGCAACTTGACTTGACAAACTCCAGCTTTTGGAGCAACTTTGTGGCCTCTTCTGGATTCCACTTCCACTAGCTTTGTGTCGTTCTTCTGTTGTGCATCCCAGAGCTGGAGGCAGCACTGCAGGTGGAGTCTCACCAGAACAGAGTAGAGGGGGGACAAATGGACTGTAAAGGGGAAAAAGACAACCCAAGACTCCCAAAGGTTTCTGATTCATTTCCAGGATGGTCTGAGAGAACAAACTTCACATGACACCTAATTTCCATTAGGAAGTGAGAAGCCAGTCTTCAGGTCAGACAAATGTATCCATTAAAGGGTACCCAGTGCCATATACTTACAGAGTAGTTTAGGGACTAACATAACAATTTCCATGTCAACTGTGTAATTTACTAATAAAACCTTGTGAAATTTTATGTATCTTCTGATTTTTGTTGTTCCTTTTGACCACGAACATTTAGGGATCTTGGGGGGGTCCCTTTCCCTTGAGGGTGGTTTTGTGGTCAGAATGGGAGCTTCAGGCAAAGGTTAATAGTGAAACTTTCCTATTGAATCATGAGCTGTAGAAAGGACCTCCTTGCTTGGTAAACTCCTCAGGGAGCTGTCTGGGTTCAGCTGGATCCAATCTTAGCCTCAGATTTTGTCAATTGTTTACATCTAAAGGATTATATAGATGCAAGTGAAACTTTATACAACTTGTCCCACAGGTTTGAGGATTGCAAACCATACATATTTACATAATTATATATGATTTATGATGATAAGGCAAAAATATGTTAATCAGAATTATTTAGTTCACAGTATGGACGCTATAAGTACAAATATAATACTGTGCATTATGAAGCTGTACTGAAGCAAATATATTAAAGCAGTTATATTAAACCCAGCAAAAACCATTAAGAAGAGATTGATGTTACTCACCTATACCAATGACCAGGGTCAAATGTCTTTGGCTCAGCCTTAAGAAGTGACCTTGAGAGGCATTTCCACTCCAAGGAGGAATCTACACACACTCCAGGAAGGTGTGTGTCTGTGCATGTGAAAACTAAAAAGAGCAAAAGTTAGTCTGTACTTCCCATCAGCAGTGATGTTCAGATACTTCCTGGGAAGGAGGGCTTTAGCACATGTAAGGATTCCCCTAGAACGCCAACAGTGAAAACTCACAAATGCTCCCCATTCCTTTTCTCTTTCTTAGCTTATATATCTGAGCTGAAGTCATATGTTATGGAATATCCCTTTGGCTAATTTGGGTCTGTTTGTGTCCCCTGGTTGTGTCCCCTCCCAGAATCTCACCCACACCCATTCCCTTTGATCAGGAAAGGAATGTCAGAGGGACATCCCTGCTTGGCAGCAGCCAAAACATCTGGTGTGTTATCAACACCCATGCAGCTACCAATGCAAAGCACAGCACTGAAAGGTCTGTGACCTTTACCTCAGTCAGACCCAATACAGGCATTCACAATAAAGATATTTGCTGCACTGATGGATTGCAGGGTCACGTCTTATAGAAACCACAAGTTGCTTCTCACTGAAACTTCTACAAGCACCAGTAATGTCACAGTGCCCAGGGCACCCTTGCAAGACGTGGTGTGTCCAAATGCAATGTGAGCATGGCATAACACCCCCACAGGTGTCAGTGTCAGACACCAGTTATGCTGTGAATGGGCACAAAAAAGCCTGCCAGGTTGCCAGCAGCTCATCCAAGATATCCCCATGACTCCAGCAATGAGACTTGCAAGTTTCATGTCCTCACTCTTGATCCTTTGAGAGTGGGGGCCTGTGCAACAAAGAGTTCAACGGATTCTGTGTGTTCAGGATTTTGTGGGATTGCCCCACTTTTCCCTTGGGAAAATCATCGAATCACAGAACATTTTGGGTTGGAAAGGCCCTTAATGACCAGCTTGTTCCATGGCCCTGCCATGGGCAGGGACACCCTCCACAATCCCACATTGCTCCAAGCCCTGCCCAACCTGGCCATGGACACTTCCAGGGATGGGGCAGTCTCAGCATCGGTGGGCAGCCTTCACCACCCCCACAGTACAAATATCTTCCTAATCTCCAATTGAAACTGACACTCCTTCCATTTCAAGCTGTTTCACCTGGTCCTAATGTCCTGGTTTAACCCCAGCCAGCAGTCATGCCCCACACAGCTGCTCCCTCACTCCCCGACCACTGGGATCAAGGGGAGAACTGGAAGGTAAAAAGCTGGAGAACTCGTGGGTGGAGATAAAGACAGTTTAAGAGGGAAAGCAAAAGCTGTGCACACAAGCAAAGCACACCAAGGAATTCTTTCACCATTTCCCATGGACTGAATGGTGTTCAGCTACCTCCAGGAGAGCAAGGCCCCATCCCACCTAACAGTAACCTGGGAAGACAAAACCCACTGCTCCAAATGTCCCCTTCTTCCTCCTTCTTCCCCTCACTTTTATGTACTCAGAATGATGTCACATGGTCTGGAATATCCCTCTGGTTGGCTGCGATCACCTGTCCTGGCTGTGTCTCCTGCCAAGCTCCCAAGGCTGTCTACCCCCAGCCTCCTTGCCAGCCTGGCAGTACAAAAAGCCAAAAAGGCCTTGGCTCTGTGAAAGCTCTGCTCAGCAACACCATAAACATCTCTGTTTTATCAGCTCTGTGTTCAGCACAACTCCAAACACAGCCCCATACCTGCCACTGTCAAGAAAATTAACTCTGAACCCAGAACACCTATCAACTCCATGCCCTTGTCCAAAGTCTCTCTCCAGCCCTCCTGTAGACTCCTGAAGTACTGGCAGGTGCTCTGAAGTATCCCCAGAGCCTTCTCCTTCCCAGGCTGCTGGGATGAAGCTGTTACAAAGCCATGGCTGTCAGACAAGAGAGTATTTTGTAGCCTGACCGTAGGAATGATGTTATGTGTGGCTGCAGAAGAGCAGACTGAATATCTGAGTGTTCTAACAGACAGGTCAGTGCATCTAATGTCACCAGAGATGTTCTGCTGGGAGCACAAAGATGTGCAGGTGCTGGAGCAGCAGCAGCTGCAGCTGGTAGGATTTATGAAATGAACAAGGAAGTAACCGGACCCTGTTAACTGATCCTGACATACCATGCTGCAAGTCAGCAAATTTGGGAGAAATTCTGAGGAAACTGTAACAAACAACTGCCAATGCATTTCACGGTGGGTGTGAACAAACCCCCTGAATAAAAATAGAAAACTCTTTTCTGTGGAATTACATGTTCATAAGAAGGGGCAAATTCATGACTGGGTATATATTGCAGTGGCACTCCTGAGGATTCAAACTCTCCTTTCTTCAGGGAGAAGACAGAAGAAACAGTTCAGCTGCCTGTTCTGAGACTCTGCTTCAAGGTAAGCTCTTGCTCCTGCCTCATCATTAACTCCAATATCCAAAGTCTTTTCTGAGCATTGGAAAAAATACATAGAGAGAAACCTAGGCTGGAGTTGCTGAGCTCCAAGGAGCAAGGAGAGTTTCTGCATGCACTGAATTTTGCAGTGCTTTAGTATTTTCTGTCAGTCAGGAAGGCAAGGAGAGAAGGAATGATTTGGGGAGGTAACTCAAGCCAGCTCACTTGAAAATTAACTTCAAACTGTTGAATAAGAAGGAAGGAGAGCATATTGAGTACCAAAACTCCACCCATGACCTTGTCCAACAGACAAACACAGGTGGTGTCTGAACTCCTAAACCCTTCTTTAGAAATCGAACAATACTCTCTTTCTGGAGACCACAAGAAAACATCCAGTCTGAGACTGCAGCAGAGGGATTTGGGTGTCATCTGCCACTTGGGGGTTGTGAACAGAATCCTCTGCCACTCTTTGTCACAGTCGGTTGTTTTATATATATCTATTACGTTCAATAGGAGATTAGTGAGATAAATTCTAATCTCATGGAGTGGGTCATGAAAAGGACTTTTCAGACATTGCTCTTTTTGATTCTGGGACAGCTGTGGACATGCTCTGCAGAGTACCATGAAAAAGTCCCTACTCGTAGTTCCAGTTCACAATTTCAGCTCCTTGGTCACCACGTTCCTGATCCAGAGCTGTAAAAGAGAAAATGGACCACATCTCTTGGGACAGAGCAGGGCTGTGTGCAGCTCAGCATCCTGAATCCAATGCAAATGGGCAGATGAGGGTCAGGGAGAAGAATAAGAATCCATCAAATGTGCAAGGTGACTTGTCAAGCCTTCAGCAGTCCTGAGCTCAGACCCTTCCCAGCCAAAGGTGAGCTTTGTGCTTTAGAGCCTGTGGCAGCTTTCTCTCCCAGGAACCCTTTTAACTGCCTGTCCCAGCTGCCTTATTCCAAATGCTGGTGATATTAAATTATTCCTCTGAGTGTCGGGCAAGGCAAATGGAAGCATCCGTGCTATCCCAAAGCCTGTGCTGCCTTGGAAAGGAGACAAAGACCCTTGCTTGGTTGCCAACATCTCAGGGAGCTTTCCAGCAGTTTTCTCATACAGGCATGATCTTACTGACTGCTGAAAATCACATCAGCACTGAGAAAGACAAAATACACCAGGTCGCTGTCCAAGAAACGGTGCCTTTGACTGTCCAGGTATATGGCAGGATAATCATCCACCTTCCAAGCTCAAGATGGGCATCAGTCACAATCCCAAGCTACCCCAGGAGAGTGCCCTCTCAGTGCTTGCATTGCTGCAGCCATTTGTGCTGAAAGATAGAGTGTATCCCTGGTGCTTGCTGCTACCATCTGCTTGGCCCCTTGCCTTCCCTCATCCCATGTGTCTGCCATTCAGAGTCCTGGATAGGTACTGTGGAAATGCAAGGTGATGCAGCAGGACACCCATTGCCCAATGGCAGCTAGATGCGGACCCCAGTTGCTCATTTGCAGTTCAATCTTTGGTCTGAAGTGGAGGAGCTGTGTGTCTGTGTGACCGGGTGGGTCAGAGCCATGGAGGAAGTGCAAGCATGGCTGCTTTTTTTCCCTCCCATGTGCCAGGAGAGTAAAGCCCGCTCAGCACTGCAGGGGGCTGAGCAGAGTCCTGCCCAGCTGCAGGCCTGCACTGTGAAGTGCTCAGGCAGGAGGGAGGTGGGAAAAGGTGGGCCTTGTCCAGTGCCTGCCTCCCTGCAGGATAACTTTGGCTGTTAGAGCTGGGGGACCACTTCTTGTGGTGGAATTTGGCTCCTTCCGCCTGCAGGCTGACCTTCTCCCACTCTGCTGCCTCCTCTGGGCACTCAAACCCTTTTAGCTTCCAACCCTTATTGCCCTTGTGAATTTTCCAATTCAGGAGGAGATAATGTCTGCTTTCCTGGGTCTCATAATCCCCGCCTCTGCCATCCCTGTGCCCGCCAAGGGGCCTCCATCCATGAGCAGCTCTCTCCAGCTGACTGTCCCTCTGCCTTTGCCTTCCAGGGAGGCCCTCACGGAAATCCTGCCACGATGCGGGCCTGCTGTTGCTGCAGTGTTTGCCAGCTGCCTCGGCTGGCACCAGTGAGTGATGCCTCGCACTCCTTTTCAAGTTGTTCACAACTTTTTTCTATGCGGGGACCACCCCAATGCTGTCCTGCATCCACAAATGCAGCCTGATCTGTCAGCGCTACACCCTCGTATCGTTTTGCTACCCTGTACGACAAGATGGGATAATTCAGTGTACTCTGCTACCTGCTATGCGCCTGGCGGTAGAGACCTCCTCTTATTTGGTTTGTTGAGCCCAGGTGAGTGTCTCTCTCACAGGCACATTATTCTCCGCCCCTCGAGATTGAGCTGTAGCATATAACCCAATGGTGCCATTTTTCTTCCCACTTCCATACCCACGATGCCAAATGAACCACTAGACTGTATTTTCTCACATAAGTTCAAACACCTGCATCCACATGTTTCCCTGATGCTCGAGACATCATCAGAGGGAGATGAATCATATCCAAGTGGCACAGTTTTCTCTGCCCTGACCTTACAGGAACATCATCCCGATACTTGGCATTACATCCCAATGTCAAATGATTTCCCCTCCCTGTGCCTGCGCTTGTGGTGACCAATGGATGGGAGAATCATCCCGAGAGACTCCCCCTTGAGGAACAAGATCCTGCGGGCTCGATCCCCACTTTGCCCTGAGCTGTTCTTGCACCCCTTGACTAGCTTATCTGCTCCCATGAAGAGTCGACAGGCTTATTTTTCAGTGGTGTGAAAGAGAAGTGATGAGAAACTCATAAAGGGGGTGACATGGCCCACGGACAAAAACTCGGCAGGCTCAGGCACCTGGAGATGAGAGGGTCAGGTTAACTGTGGAGGATTTCTGGAGTATATTCCAGGCAGTGAAACGTGAGGAGCATCAGTGGTGGTCAGTCCAGGGTGTGATCCTCCATCCATGGCAGTGACTTCTGAGCACCTTTGATCCGTCTTGGTCCGGAAGGTCCTGCAGACAAACAGACTCCACAGTTTGTCAGAGCCCTCACAAAATTCTTTCATAACAAACTCCAGCGAACAAGCCAGGCCAATTTCCGAAGAGAAAAAGAGGCAATTCCTGTCATTGCTAAAGACAGATGTCAGGGTGCATCTGTGGAAGATGAGACAGCGGAGGAACCACATGTCCTACTCCAGAGGAGGCTAAATATGCTTCTCTAAAGATCAACAAAAGTATGTTGGTGTTATGAAAAAAAATAATCATTTCATCTTAATATAAATAGGAACTTGAGCAACTAATGTGGTCTTGCACGACTGCAGCCTCCAAAATCCCTTGTTTTAGAAAATCATAGAATGGTTTGTGTTGGATGGAACCTTAAGGACCATCTCAATCCAACTCCCTTGCATGGGCCAGGCCACTTGCCACCAGACCAACATGCTCCAAACCCTATCCAACCTGGCATTTTTCTCGTGGACCTTGAACACGGACCACCCCAAAAATCTCGGATGTTGGTAACTTTATCTAGAATCCTTTTTGGAATATTTAGTTTTCCCAGGACTCTTTTGAGCTTACTGGCCCCGCTCAGAGGCTGACCATTTGTAAATCCTTTCCAGTGATGAGGTAAAAATGCTCCCTGGCCCAGATCACCTCTGAGACACATTTTTAGCACTGCTGTAACAGATTCCATTTGCATTGAGATCTTTTTGTTTACTGAGCAAAAATGTTCATCCTTGAATGAACTGTAGGCCTCCCAGCGAAACCTCAGCTCCAGGACTGATTTCCTGACACATCTCCCTGTGTATGGGGTTAGAGGAGGCAACCTCTGGTCTTCCAGAAGTGCACATCCATAGCAAGCACACATAAAATCACAGAATCATGGAATGACAGAATCACAGTGTGGCATGAGGGGATCCAGGGAGAGCCTGGGGCAGATTTGGGCTGTGGAGACAGGAGGAAAGGGAAGCAGATTTGGCAGGGATGTTGTCTCACCAAAGTCACCTCTCAATCCTAGGAGTGGCAAATGCTCCTTGTCTCCTGCATCCATCCATGCTCCCAGCACAGGCTGCAGGCTGGATCACCAAGGTCTCAATTCAAAATGAGAGCAGTCAGATTCTGAGCTACTTTCTATTTAAAGCTTTTGTGTTCATGTGGGAGGGGCATGTCAATTATTTCTCTCAGACTCATACATTTTCCTACACTGAGATGATAAAAAATGGGATCTTGACCCATCAGAGATGTCTGTTCCAGAGAAATAATCTCCAGTACTCTCATTCCCCATTCTAGCACCTCTTTCTCTTTCCCTGTCCAGCTGATAAATAAGAATTATTTGAGAGATATGGAAGGAGAGAAAACCCTCATGCAGAAGTACAAGTTAACCTTGGAGGACATCAAAAAGAGCCAGGCTGTCCTTGAGGACTACAAAGTACTGACTGGTTTGGACCGTGGCCATTTGACACCCAGTGGCCATATGAATGATATAAAAAGCAAGGCGGCTACCTTCACCCTCACCAACATAGTGCCCCAGGACAGCAGTCTCAACAATGGCCAATGGAACAGCTACGAGCATAAAACAATGTCCAAAAAGGCCAAGGGCTGTACAACCACCTACGTGATCACAGGAGCTGTGCCTGGGAACACCAAAGTTGCTGGTGGGAGGGTTAACAGACCCAGCCACATCTGGTCAGCTGCCTGCTGCCTGGGGAACACAGGGCCCAAGGATGCTTGGGGGGCCATTGCTGAGAATGACAAGAACCAGGTGGAAAACCTCAAGCTGGGAGAGCTAGAGGAAAAATTGACAAAGCTCTATGGGGGGAGAGTGGTTACTCTGTTCAATAATGCCTGTCCCAGGAAATAAGCCTCACATCCTGGATGGAAAACCCACAGTGGCTTTTCCCACATGTCATAGAATCACAGAATCACAG
>CM031879.1:1928017-1960707 GCA_018697195.1 Certhia americana
CAAAGTGTGTTGGATCATGCACCTTGCTTCGTCCTTTTCCAGTAACACTAAGGGCTCAGATTGCATTAAATGAACCGGTTGTCAAGTAGTGTTGTGCAAGAGAAGGAAACAAGAAAATCAAGACATTGTCATAACCTGGCCTCTGCTGGGCAAAGCTCCTTTCGTCCACTCGAGTATCTTTGGCTGCTCATTGGGAAGGCAGCCTGGCAACTGCTTCCTGCTTTGCCATCCCCTGGGCAAAGGAGATGCCATTCCCATCTGCTGGCTTGGACACATGGGAGGTACCAGATCTCTCTCCTGCAGGCAGCAAATGTACTGTGTGTGGTTCAGCATGAAACACGTCCTGTTTGTGGTGCTGCCAGGCCACTCTCCAGCAGCTCATGCAGGGAAAATGCACACCACTTCATTCACCCTGCAGGGAAAGGCTTTTTCCTAGGAAATGATGATCAAAGGTATGAGGGTCATTCCCAAGTCTCACAGGAGGTCCTGCTGGGAGTTTCCTGTCTCAAATTTAATGCTAATCTAGAAAATGGAAAAAAAACCCACTCCTACTTGCACTCATCTAAGTGCTTTATCTTGCTGGGAGCTATTAGAAGAGAGTTAAGTTAAATTTATCAAAAACCAAATGTTTAGTCTCACACATTATTTTCATATCCAAATCCGGACTAAGAAATTAAGTCAATATTCGATGTTTCCTTAACCATCTTAGCCTCTGCATACAAAGGCCACACCAATTATGAAAGTTTTATAACAACTTGGATTTCTGAGGAACTACTTATCTGCTGTGTACCTGGACGGGATCCTGTAAAGTTACTCTTCATGTACGCAGAACCACTAAACCTATTCAAACTAATTATACAATAGGAGAGTTCACCTAAATTTTTATTTTCAACAGGCTTCACAATCAAAAGCAAATTCCAAGGAGGCAAATTCATTTATTGAAGAGAACTAAAAAGGAAAATGCACTCAAGATCAACCTGATCTGTCTCAAGTGCTGGATGCATGGTTCTGCTGTGCCAGTGGGTTGGAGGAGTTTTACATCAGATGCTGAAGAAGTCCAGAAAATCAACATCATTCAGTAACAGTCCTGTACACTGGGAGTGCAAGCTGGCATCTTTTTGTTGGTTTTTTTCATATGAAAAGTTATGTTTTTCTCCACTACCTTCACACAATATTCTAAGCCCAAAGGAAATGAAGTTGGACAATATAAATATGATAGAAAAACCTGCAAGCTCAAGAAGGCTGAACCAGTGGTTCTGAGCTGGAAGTAAACAGGTTGCACAGCCTCCATCCTTCAGTGGAGGAGCACTGATTTATCTCTCTCCATCCCACACTGGTTAATATGCAGGTGCAATTTAATGACTATGACTGCCCACAAACAATTAGTTTCTAGGTAAACTCTGGAACTTAGATATGTAAGAAGATTTAAAAGCAACTGTTTTTATCTTGATTTTTGAGTGAAAAAAAAAAAAAAAGAAAATGAAAAAATGAGGAGAAGGTTTGGCTGCTAAGTGTCTTCCAGTTTCAAGCATGAGAAGTCTCCTGAAAACAGCAGTTTAAGAATATCAGACAGATTGTGATTATCAGAGAGCACAGGTGAGGAAGGCAGAACAGGAGCCATTGACCACAGAGTTTGGGAATGTATAAGCCAGCTCTTGTGAATACACACGCAGATATTCCAGATTAACACATCACATCCTTTTCTTTGAACAGCTGCAGAAAATTTGTTTTAAGTAGCTGTACTACTATAGGAAAAGGGGGAAAACAAGACTCATGTGTCCCACTCCCTGGGGCTTCATTGAATTATGGAATGGTTTGTGTTGGAAGGAACATGAAAGATCCAATCCTGTTCCAATCCCCTGCCATGGGCAGGGACACCTTCCACTATCCCAGGATGCTCCAAGCCCTGTCCAACCTGGCCTTGGACACTTCCAGGATAGGGCAGTCACAGCTTCTCTGGGCACTCTGTGCCAGGGCCTCACCACCCTCACAGTTAAGAATGTATCCCTAATATCTAATCTAAGCCTGCCCTCTGGAAGTAGGAAGCCATTTCCCCTGTCCTGTCCCTTCAGGCCCATGTCCAAAGTCCCTCTATAGCTTTCCTGGAGTACCTTTTGGCACTGGGAGTGGCTTTAAGGTCTCCCTGGAGTCATCGGTCCTCCAGGTTGAACACCCCCAGCTGTCTCAGTGTGAACCCTGAAATATGGCTGCAGACAGGGAATCCAAACGTGCCTATCTTTAGCCCCATGAAGTGCAGTAACACAGATCAGTCCAGGACACGGATCCTTCCCATGTGGCACAAGAGGAGCACTCCTACAGAATGCACTTAAAAATTTCTCAGTGACAATGGTGGTGCCAGAATTTTCTAGATGAAAGCAATATATAACACGCCTAAAATATAAACTCATAAAACGGAAATCTGAGAACTAGTCCTAGAACACACCTCTGTTTGCAAAGCACACATTAAACTTACAGCTACTTTTACATTGGATGGAAATTAAAAGTCCTCTTTTCAAACCAGGTTGTGTTTTCATGTTTCAAAGTCATCTAGAGGACAGCACTTGTCAAATGGGGAGTTTCTCTTTGAATACCCACTGCCTGTGTCAATGGCTACTGCCCTCACTACCAACAACACTGACCTCTTCAGGGTTTGTCTCCTTTACTGCCATCCAACCCTGTGGACTTTCTCAGAAGAAAAGGGACATCTGAAGAGGAAATGGCTTCCTATTTACCCTCACTGCCTGTACTTTTCTCATCAAACCCTCCTTTTCATTCAGAGTGAAGATCCATGTCACAGAATCACAGAATCAATTAGGTTGGAAAAGACCTCCAAAATGATCAAGCCCAATCTTTGACCACCTTGTGGCACCATGTGCCATGTCCAGTCATTTCTTGAACACTTTCAGGGATGGTGATCCACATCCTCCCTGGGCAGCCCATTCCAATATTTTACAACCCTGTTGGTGAAGAAATTCTTCACGAGGTCCAGTTTGAACCTTCCCCAGTGCAGCTTGAGACTTTGTCCTCTCATCCAGTTGCTGGGTGCCTGGGAGAAGTGACAGACTCTCACCAGAGCTGAAGGGAACACTAAAGTCTCTCCTGAAGCTGTATTTTTCTGGAATAAACAATCCTAGCTCCCTCAGCCACTCCTCACAGGACTTGCCCACCAGACCCTTCATTAGCTCCATTGTCCTTCTCCACCCTCATTCCAGCACCTCAATGTCTTTCCTGAATAAGGAGCCTGGAACCAGACACAGGTCTCAAGGTGTGGCATCACCAGTGCCAAGTCCAGGGGGGCAATCACTGCCCTGGTCCTGCTGGCCACACCATTGCTGTTACGAGCCATGATGCCATTGGCCTTCTTGGTCACCTGGACACAGTGCACTCATATTCAGCTGCTGGCAGCAGCACCCCCTGGTCCTTTCCCACTTGGACACTTTCCATAGTGAGAATAACTCAACAGGAATACTACCCAGTAAACCAATGAAACATACACTCAATCTCAATACAGCAAACTAGACCAAAACCTCCTCATGTCTTCTGAATGATAAGGAAGGGATGTGTCCCATTCAGCTTTTGTCATACGCCATGTAGCAACTGTAGTTAATCTGGTCAATCTGGGCATTGTTAAACTCAATGCAGAGAAACAGGTCATGACCCTGAGTCATTTGACCTGTATATATACACAAATAACTCTGTATATCTGTGTGTGTATAAATAAGTACATATTCACATACATGCATTACAGAATAATAACAGATACTATTATATATAGTCTATATTTATTATTAAATATATCTAGGCAATATGGTGAGATGAACTGCTCTCTAAAGGGATTTGTTTCTCCCCACTCCCTGCCTCAGAAACAGATACTTGCATTCAACCAGGTGAAACCCATCTTACCCGGCTGAGTGTGGCTAAGAAGAGGCAGAAGGATGTCCAGAACTCGCAAATTCCCAATAATAAAAGAACAAGTATTATGTGTGCTGGAGCCTGTCCTCAGATGTCTTTGTGCTGGGCTCTCTCATGCTCTGCAGCTACAAAAGCAGCTGTCAAATTAATCAGCTGCCACGATCTGCACTGTCCTTGTCTGAGCTGGAGGAATGATGTGGGAACTATCATGGAAGGCACTAATCCCAAATTATTGGGAAGAAGGCAGTGATGAGGAATGCATGTATGCAATGAACCATAAGGGAGTCCAGTCAGATTTTCAGCTGCAGTACAGGGGCTGAAGGGGTTTAATTTCCAAGGGGAACATTTTGAGGAGAAAAGTGGGCCTGTGCTTAACCCACCAGGGTGGGGAAGAGGCAGGGGGATATCAGGTGTCCAGAAAAGCTGCTCTGTTTGTGGGGAGGGTGGTGTGTGGGTGGAAATGACGGTGGCACCATTTAATGTACTGGGGGGAATAGTCCAGATGTACTCCTGGTGGCTTGGGAGGGGCTGCTGTTATATTGGAAATACATCTGCTGCATGATAGGAGGAGGAGAAGTGGGTTTGGGAAGCATTTTCAGGCAGGACTCTTTCCCCATCACTCCGTGATGGGGTGCAGTCTTCCTACCAGCGCACTGTAGGTGCAAAGCTGTGCTGTCCCCATAAGACTTAAGCTGTAACATCTTCTGCCTCCTTCACACGCTGGATTTGAGTGTCCAGGCTTCCTCCTCGTTTGCCACTGCTCATCTTGGGGCCACTGGAACAATCTGGTTTCTTCTGTGGCAAGTCACTGATTTCATGAGTTTGCATCTGAATGGCACAGTTCCCTGAGAGGTCTTCCTACAACAGGAAAAAGACTTCACTACAGATTGGAAGAAGCAAGTGTTCTATGGCTTATTCTAGATTTACTATGAGAAACAACAGAGTATTTTTTGCAGAAGACACCACTTAGGATCTCAGTTACACTTTCATTTGTCAGTTCCTATTTCATCTGGCATTGGCTATTTCACCTTTGTTCCACCACAGAGCCCATAAAATGTAGATCATTCTTGACACGTCTCCACAGAGCATATTTTCAGAAATCCTACAATGGCCCAGGCAATCTGCACCATCGTGGACTATCTTCACTAAAGCACGTTTCAAAGCATTGATAGCATTTTCTATTGCTTTATCCAGCCATGAATTGACAAAAATCCACTTCTAATGTGGTTTCACAAGGTCCTTCCTTCCCGTTTTTCAAGAAAAATCCTCATTCAGCTAAGAAGCAGCAGTAATTAGTAAGGAACATGAAGAGAAACAGGGATGAGGATTAGCAAAGAGAGAGGACAAGAAGAGAATTCCCACGTCTTAAGTAGGGACATCTTGGCTTGACTAGGCTGGGGAGCCTGTGAACAGGAACAGCCTTGGTGCATCTCAGTGCAGGAACAGAAACAGGGATGAGGCCAGACTGAAATAAATCTGAAATACAAAGTTGTCATGACACAACTCTGAAATCAAGGGGATGAAGGAAACACAATTACATGGTTGTGGTGGCAGACGGTCCCCCAGACTTCCCACAGTTTGGCCACAGAGAAAAAGACTGATTGCATAATCTATCTGAAACAACGTATTTGCATAATTAATCTTAGTTTTCAAACAGAAGTAATGTCCCATTATTTGAACTGCCATTCTCACTGTCATTCACAGTTCCACAGTGGCTGGGACAAAAACTGCTTTTTAGGATTATGGAATCACAGAAAGATTTGGATTGGAAGGGATCTTAAAGACCATCTCATTCCATCCCACTGCTATGGGCAGGGACACCTTCCACTATCCCAGGCTGCTCCAAGCCCCATCCAACTTGGCCTTGGACACTTCCAGGGATGAGGAGTCCACAACTTCTCTGGGCAACTTGTTCTGAGATTTTTTGATTTCAAAAGCTCTGTTTCCTCCTTTTCTTGTGCCAGTATTTAACAGCTGAATCAGACAATCCCAAAATCCTGGGTCATATTTAGCACCAAAGAAGATGTCCAGAAATATAAGCAGTGCAATAGGGAGAGGCTGATCCCGTTGATAACTCTTCCACCTCTAGGGATTTTTTGATTAGATTTCCCATTTCCTCATTCTGTCCCACTTACCTTATTGTCTGCTTGGTGAGTCACACGAAGGCAATGGGAATGATAAGCAGAACAAACCAGATAGGTGTCAAACCTGAAAATCCATATGGTTAGCACCTGGAGTTATCTTAATTATTGCCTTTTCTGCAGCTGGGAGAAACAGGCAAGATAAGGGATAGGGTCTCATCTTGCCCCTCTGCCCAGAGGCAGGAATTTTTCCATGTTGCCCCATGTCTCCCAGGACCCAGCCACAGGGGACTTGAGCAACTGGAGATTGACCACAGTCAAATAACCAGGGACTACTGATTCTGTGGTCTCTGGAGTAGTTTGGAAAACTCCTTCTTCCCTTCCTTCATCTCACTCTATTATTCCTTCTCACCATAATGTGCACTGCAGTTTTCAACAGACTCCATCTGGAATCAGGAGCCCTTGTGCAAAGTCTTGAGCATATGCACAATTTCTATTTCATCAGCTAATGGCTGAGTGGAGGATAGGGAAGGGGGAGAAGAATATGTCTTCAGACTGATTTAAATGCACTGGTTTGGCTGTGAAGAAATGTTCTATTTATCCATCTTTTTTTATGCCTTTGAAAATATGAAAAACCCTTAGCATTTAAATATTTACATTTTTTTCTGCTTTTTTTTTTTCTGGTTGAAGTGATCCGCTGAATTCACAGAAAGCCTCAAAGAACAATCTGAAAATGGCTTAATTTAAAAAACAGGCTTTTGGTTGATCTGTTTTCTTTTAAATTCCTAACAAATTTTTAAAATTTCTTTATAAAAGCTTAAGTGCTTAAAAAATCTGTTAATATTTTCTTTACTGGCCTCTCACAAAACACATGGATATAGATTTGTCTTGCAGCGTATTTAGTAGCTCTCCTAACAGAAATGGATCTCTTTGAAAGAGAACAACAAACTGAAAGACCAACTGAAGTGCTCTGAGTGACGGAGTGAAGTTTTTAATAAAAGAGCATACCTGCCACTGGCAGAGTTCCTGATGAGGAAGGGGAAGAGGACAGAAGAGTCAAACCTAGGAAGAGAGAGAAATTCTTGGGTTTTGTATCAATTTGCTCTTCTTATGAAGAGCACCTGAGCAGTGATGAATACAGAGTCAGGCAAAGAGCCAGCTCATTCCAGCACCAAAGCAGTGCCAAGGGTGGAGTCTGACAGCTCACCCTCTGCACAGAATACTTTAAAAGTGCCATGTTTGTTTCTTGGCCATCAGTAGATCTTTCCAGCCTGGATACCAACATATCCATTGATCTGATACCTGTAAATGGTGTGAACTGGAATGGGGTCCATCTAAGATCTTTACTTCATGAGACTGGAAGAATGACTTCAAAGGTGCCAAGCTGGTACTTAGAAACATGGTTTCAACCAGGACCTGGTTTTGCCCAGAAATTGCTTTTATAGAAATACATTTGATTTGCCATCAGTAGAACTTACAGGACAGAGTGATCCCTTAACTTTAAACTGTTGACAAAATCAGAGGCTAGGGAAGGATTTGCCTTCATTTAAACGCCTTTCTGTGAAGGTGTTTAAATACACAAGGGAGTTCTTTCTTCCCCTCAGGGCTTCTTTAGTAAACTTTTTTGAAGTACCCTCTCTCCCCATGATGGTTGGGGGGCTGAACCCCACATGAGCAGATCAGGACATAGTTGTGGTGTAATCACAACCATCTTACCTGGCTCAATGGTCTGTGGTGGCCACTGGTTGCTGTCATTGGTGCATCTCATATCAAGGGGGGTCCAGATAATTTCGCCATTCACCTCCTTGCACGTCCTGTTGCCAAAGGTGGGGGATCTCTTATCATAACCTGTCTGGCACTTAAAATGTAGGACTTGTCCCACGTAATGCTGTTGGGGCAGACTTATGGAGGCATGAGGAACAGTCTTGGGAGGACCACAGAAATCTGTGGGAGCACAAGGCAGCACGGTTAAAGCAGAGAGATTTTGCATACTGCTTCTGTTCTTGAAAATCTTGTGTTCTTAGAAAATAGAGAAAAGCAGGATATACCAAGCCTTTCTAATTCTTGGTTAGGATATAAAATACTCATTTGCATATCACTCAGCCAAGATATTGCAGAAATAGTTTCTTTCCTTCTGTCTGCAAAATAATTAAATATTACTCATCTTTTTTACACTACTTCCATGGAAATCAGCAGGAGAAGTGCTACAGTACTGAATGAGCTCTTATTTACCTTTTTGTCTGGACTCTGAAGGGTCTTCTTGCTTCTTGGGTACAGAGCTTCTTGGTTCTCTTTGTGGCTTCTGTGTAATTTCTAACTCCACCGTGGGATCCATTGACAAATTTTTCTTATCTGTGGAGAACTTACATTTGTTGAGTTACAGCAGGACAAATATCAGAACAAAATGCCAAACCACCCAAGCTTCTAGAGGTTGGACAGAACTGTTTCAAGCTCTAACTTAGAAAAATAAGCACAAAAGATATTTTGCTAATGCCCAGATTTGCTTTGTACAAAGTAACACATAGGAGAAACACCTTGATGTGTAGAAAAAAACAACACTCACTCACCAAAGCATTTAAATAGTTCGTATTTCCAAACGGCACCCTGCTGTTCACTATTACACTGAATTCCTAGGTATACACCAGGTTTTCTGTCATAGCCAGGGTCACACTTATAGTACAGTTTGGTCTGTGGTGGATACCTCTTAGCAGTAACATCAGCAAATTCAGGTGGTGGAAGACGTGGGCATTTACCTGCAAATAAAAGGCTGAGAATCAGGACCGCCTGGCATTTTACTTTATGCATCAAGGATTTCCCTGTTCTCAATACCAGACAAGTCCAGCAGATGGACAACATGAAACATCATCAACATTTTCTTAATGAAGCTGTACACAATTGTTTTGGAGAGTAGCTACCCACACCAGAGTGTGCAGCCTTCAGTTTATGAAGTGAGACACAATAGGCAAAAGTAAGCAGTTAAAGTTGCAATCATCTATAAGCATATATTAGAAATGGGTGTAGACTCTCAGTTCTGTCTGAGGACACCAAAAAGCAGATTACTGTGAAATAAGTTTGCAAACCTAAATATAACTTGTCCCAAAACAAGGATGTGAAGTATTGTGTCATCCGCAAGTCATATCTTAATACATTTCTCAATCAGTTGGAATGAATTAAGTTAGATCATTTCAGTGCACTTGAAAAGCCTGCTGAAGCTGAGCTGGGGACTCAGAGGTTGATAAAAGCACTACTTAATGATTATTTAAGGCCTAAAGGCTGAGAAATAAAAGGATCAAATACTCTGGTTGCACCAGGGCTGGCACTCTGGATCTTTGGGTGCCTGATCTGTGGCTCTTTATGCTTGTGCACAACAGTTACAGCTATCAGGAGTGAAATTTCTTAGTCATCATATCCTCGCATTTTCTGCAGCTGTAATTAATGCAGCCTTAGCACCAGCAGGAATGACTGCAAAAGCCCCTAGAGTCCCTGAGAGCTGCTCATCCTTTGGTGTCTGCCCTTGACTCCCAAAGTCAGTTCTTGAAAGACCAACAGCAACTCAACCTGCGACTCCCAGCCCCAGCCTGGCAACGCCCTTTTCTTTCATTTCCTTGCTTTGATATTTTCTGCCCTTTTTACTTTACATAGTCTTGCTGTTTAGTAAAAGTCACAAAGTTTGAAGAAGTCAACAACAAAAAAATATATAAGCAGTTTAACAGCAAATCTGCATAAGGGCTGTTTTGATCCCCTTGTACCTTTGCGTTATCAAAGAATTCGCCTTGTAAACTACATCAGACTGTGGCTTTGAGAAAAGCAACTGCACCCGAAATAGTTAACCACATGGTTTACCACAGACCGTCAGGGTGATTAAAATTAAAGAGTTATCAGATCAGCAGCAAGTTGAGATCATGTACTCTCACTTTCCCTGAAAGCTAAAAGCCTGTTTCCCTCAAGACTTCAAAAGCCTCTTTGAAGCAGATTGCAGATCTGAATCTCAGAACACGGCACTCAAGCCTACAACTCATTAGTCTCTTCTTAAGAAAACACACAACGTTTAACCTTCTCATCATAAAGGGCAAACATTCTTTTAATTGATGATCAAATATTGGGTTCTTCTAAACTTAAGCGTCTCAGACAGGGACTGTGCAGAAATGGTACACTTGGGAGATGGTGAACATCCACACTGTAGCTGGATCACACATAACCTTCCTTGGATCCAGCCTTTTAATTTCATCCACATTGCTCAAATTCTTGTCTTCTCATATCTAAATAACTGCAGCATCTTCTTTGACCTTTACAACCATATTCCTTTCCCTGATCCAGAAAGAATTTTGGAAGATGAATTTCCCAGGTCGTCTTGTGACCTTGTGCCTGCCTGCCTTCAACTTCTTCATTGCCACATAAAATATTTTGCTCCCATTTTCTTCACAGCCATCATAACCTTTTAAAACACATTGTTTCTCCTCCCATACTAGAGCTCCTCACCAATGTGTTTGGTAGCATCAGCTTTTGAGTTTATTGTTGTACCCGTCCTCACACTGGGAGGAGCTGTGAATGAATACAGATATTGCAAAATATCCTTTGCCATGAATGCTCTTAATTGTCTCAAACTAAGAGACAAATTAAATTCTCACACTTCAGAAGTGCTTCTCTTTATGTGGTCTTTACTCCTCCTTCTAGAAAAAGTAGGCACTCAGCATGTAACCCATGCACCCTCCTGTCAGGCAGTTGTTGGGAGTGAAGAACTCCTCCCTGAGCCTCCTGTCCTCCAGGCTGAGCCCCTCCAGATCCCTCAGCCTCTCCTTATCAGACCTGTGCTCCAGACCCTTCCCCAACTCCACTGCCCTTCTCTGGGCAGTTCCAGCATCGCCATGCCTTTCTTCAGTTTCATGTCCTGGCACCTCCTGGAATAGTTTGGGAAGACTGGAGAGAAGATGCAGAGCTGGTGAGGTCTGGACCATATTGATCTCTGGAGATACTGGAGGAAAAGAAACTCAGCATCTAAATCAGCATCAGCTCTTTCAGGTCTCTCCCCTCATGTTACCCATTCAAGTATGTTACTCACCCAACCACAAAACTGCTGTTGGTGGGTGTGCTGGCAGTACCAGGCTTCATGAAATCCTCCCGCCTGTTTCCCTTTCATGTCTGAGCTGGCAGAGCAGTGATAGATGAGGCTTTAAAACAACACCTTTAGTCCACAAGAAGTGAGGGGGGGAAATTTGTAACAGGTATTTTTTGTGCTAGGTAAAACACAGATAGTGAGTCATGCCACAATAACCGAAATGCAGAACTTCCTCTGTCACGTGGCTGTGTGTCACCAGCGCTGACATTATTCTGATGTCAAGTTAAAGCAGCAAGGTGCAAAAATAGGATGATTTTCCCCTTACTACAAAGGCAGTAGGATGGAATTGGTAGGAAACTGGATGTTCTGCAGTTTTGGGCAGAAGCAGTGAAAGAAATCAGCCCACACCTGCCCAGTTCAGAGATGAAGAGCACCTTTCCCTGGAGTTACCAACAAATCAAACCAGGCTAAAATGAAGATATTTCCCCAGCTGTGCCTGAAAAGCTAAATCAGCCCTGGGGATTTATGTGCTGTGTGAAACTGGGCTCTCTAAATGGTGCAGTCTCATGAAGATGAAACTGATACAGGCAAAGCGAAGGAATTGATACCGACAACAGGACTGAAATGGTAATGAATTTTTCTAACTTCAAATCTTATTCCAGAAGGATCCTTTTACAAGTAAGCCTCACCTCTGCAGGATTCTTTTCCCCATTAATGTCAATTATTGCTTATGTGAATTTGTAAGATGGGAATAGATCACAGATGTGGGGTTGGGGTACAGACCACAACTTTATTGTAATTTGCCTATGAGATTATAATTAGCTGTACCTTAGATTATAGACAGATTATCTCAAAAAATAATTTGAGTAGAAGTGCATTTGCAGTGTAAGTGACAGAAATACAGCGCAGATAAAATGACCAGGCACAAGTTTTAATACAAACAGCAATGGAGGAGAGACCAGCCTTATGTCTGGGATGGAGGGATGGAGGTGGGTTTGAATATTCCCCAGAGTGGAGAAGAAGAATGTCCTGCTCTAGGTATGTGGTAGTTCAGTCCCTGCTGAGTTTGCTGTACTAGATGTGTCTGTTTGAAAAACAGTGTAAAATAAAGTGGGAAATGAACTGTTAGGACTTCTAGGTCCTTAGAAAACTGGGTTTGGGAGAAATACACTTCTCTTGTCTCTTGGCTTAATCCTGCTGACCAGCTGTTTGCTATTGACCTAGGCAGTGAATCTAATGCAAAAAAATTCCATTTACAGCAAGGCTAGAGCAGGCTGCACAGTGGACTAAGCTTTGTCATGATAGGCATAATTTAGCCTCGGGAATGTGCCTTCTTAGCTCCTTCTGTGACAAGTGGAGCTGGGCAAACCTCTCTAGAGCACAGCAGACACCAGATTTGCCTTTTCCAAAGCAAACCTTTAAGGTGCTTCTTTTTTTCATCAGCAGCATTGGTGGAAGAACGTTCTTACATGTTCACATCGATAATCAGAGTGGCTCACCTGATGCACTGATGGATCTCACACCTGCCCTAGCAGGGAGGCTAGGCTGGAGACTTGAACTTAAAATGTGGATTTGGAAGAGGGAGAGGGAAGAAAACTAGCCTGGGCACAGTGTGCTGTATAGGACGTGCACTAAGTAAAGAATGGGGAACACTTGTTTTTGTTTCTGGGTGTTTATAACATCCTTTGTTCCATGGTGAAGCCATGGAGCTCAGACTCTCTAAATGTAACCATGGTTTTGTAGCAGAACACAGAGAACACAGAAGTTTTGAGAAAATCATGTGTGAAATCTTTGTTTTGGTGTGTTACATTTGTGCTTAAATAGACAGCCTCAGTAACACACACATCTTTGGTACTTTCATCTAAAAGGAAACAAAACTTGTCTTTTTAAACAGCAGCAGAGATACAGATTCTTTACTTTGTCTGGAACTTTCTCAGCCTTTTGTAGGTCTGAAAGGGTAGTAGAGAATATCTGAAAATATTTGAATGGTCTGACATGTGTGTGTTCCAGTCTTGGGAAAGTGAAAATAAAAGGTCTAGTGGGGAAATTTTGATTTCAAATGTGCCCTAAGGACCCATCTCAACTTACTTAAGGACCTAGCATGGTCATGGAGCTTTGCCCTAGAGATCTCAAGAGTGAGATGGAAATTTTCTGCACCTGGCAATGATTTTTCTGTTGTCATGAATGAAGTATTTTTCCACATAGAGAGGGTTATGTATTCTTTACGTGAGGACTCACACTTTACAAATCAAAAACATCAAGATAAAGCAGCAGATGACAGCGCTGCTTCCCTGGCAAGGCTGAGGAATAGGGAGTCAAGTGAGGAAAGTCATGGAAGGAGTTTGGAAATGTGGGTTTGGGGGAAGGATTGGAGAAGATGGAGCAAAGACTCGGTGAGCCACGTTGTTCCAAAATTCAGGACCAAGGTCAGGGAATGGAATCCGTGGTAGAAAATATCCAGAAGCTGGGCTTTGAAGATAGCATTAATGCCACAGGGAGAACAGGGCAGACAAAACTGGACATCGAGGAGGTAGGGAGACCAAAACAGAAATACTCTGAAGGCAACAGTGAGCAAAGTGAGAAGCAGTGGCTTTCTAAAAATACATAAAGAATGGATTTTTTCTGCAATAAAAGGAAAAAGGACATAACATCTCACCTCTGATGAGGTGGGCAAACAATTTCTCCAGCTGAAGAAGCAGGTACTACAGGATTTCTGTCTGTAATACCTGCTTTTCCTCAGTAGGATCACACTTTTTAAGCATTTTTTAAAATATTTTTTAATTGTAGCTGTAGATTGAGCCTTTTGTTGCTGAAGACCTAGCTGAAATGTTTATAAAGGTATTTTCTCTCTAGTTGACCTTACAAGAATCATTTATCTGGTTTTGACAACTTTAATGTATTCTGCATTACATTTCAAATCCATGGGAGCCAGCACTAATATGCAATTATAATGGGAAAGAAATTCCTCTCATTTACATGACTGAGATCTGGTACCCATCTTGTGTGAATGAAATTCACTTGAATGACTTTCTTTCTTTTGTGAGTTTTAATCCCTTCCAGGTTTAAGCTGCAAATCTGTTCAGTGTACCCCTGTATGATGAATAGCAAGATGGAAATGTTGTAGGAGCACAGACCAGCTTTAACCTGGTGTTTGACCCTCACTTTAGGCTTCACCCATGCCTGCATCTTCTAGGCACTGCTGCTGTGCAGAGTAAAGAGGATAAATGTGTTGCTCTTCACAAGAAAACCAGCATTTCTCTTCTTTTTAGCACTAAGGTGTAGTTTAATTTTTATTAAATGAATGATCATCCCATGCCTTAACTTCCCAGTCCCCCAGGATTTTTCCTTCTCAAAACACTTTGAGAACTATCAGTGAAACTGTTCTGGAAAAAAAAAAAAAAAACAATGCTTTTTATTTCCTTCTCCCTCCATATTTATTCCTGATAATGCATTTTGGTAAACACTATTTAGGGCTGGATCTACTTACACAAGTGAACTTACAGTGCTGGAACAAGCTGAAAACACTGAGGAAAAATAATGAAAAAAGCACTGTATGTGCTGAGGCCTGGTTGATTTTTGACCAGTTTGACCCCTTGTTGATACCCCTAAGGAATTAAACCCAACAGGTCTTACAGCTTACCTTAAGTGTCTCCATGATTAAAAACCCCTAAATTGGTAGAAGGTGGTGTTTCTACCTTAGCATATTATTTGCAGGGAGAAATTACAAATACATATATAAATATTATCTTTAAACATTGGGATAGACATTGAAAATAAGTGCAGGAAGCTGAGGAAAGAAGAGCTTAGTGATACAGTGGAGAATGCAATGCTGTGCATTTATTCATTCCATGGTGAATAAAAATTACATCAAATGGCATAAAATGCAACTGCTCTGACACCCCTTGATTTTTTTCCAAAAAAACCAGAACCAGAAAGGTTTCTGATAAATGAGACCTGCCACCAAGAAATTTCACAACATATTCCAGGCAGAGTAATACAGAAAGTGTGATCTGGGGGACCTGACTCATTCCAGAACTGATCCCACTGACACATCTCTGGCTGAGTGTCTCATGGTGCTGCTCCTGCACGAAGCACCAAACACTTCCCGTGGACTCTGGCAGTGAGAATGCCCCAGGAGGAGAAGGTGCTGCATTTACTGGCAAAATAACGAGCATAAAATCACCTGGGGCTTCAACATTGGTGAAGGTCCTTCCTGCATTAACAAGTTCAGTCATTAGCAACACGCTCTTCCCTTGAGATGGCCAGCCCTGAGGAAAACTCCCAGCCCTGCTAAAGATGATCCATCAGCAGTTACAGTACCAGCATATCTGAGAGCCTGCCTTGGGCTGTGTCTGTTCATACCTCTCAGCCTGGACATCATCATCAGACACAGAAGGAAATATCACATTTATGGAGCTCTGAGAATGGAAGGGTTTTGGGTTTTTTTCCCCTGCATTTGAACAAAGCAGTTTAAATTTAAATACGCTAATGCATCGCCAGACCATTTCTCAATCCATACAATTGTCACAATAAATAAGCCAAATCTAAGCAGTGTCACCACTTATAAATGTGTCAAATTATGCTGAATTGGATTAGCTGTCTCCATTCACAGTTTATAGGCACTGCTGATTGAGAGGCATGGCTGAAAAAATATTTCATATCTATAGTACCCATAGCAAATCTGGATGGTACCTTTTAACTAATAGTATTGCCATCAATTTTACCTACAGAGGTACTGGCATTTCAGTGTCTATTTTTGTTTCCTAAAGTTACGAGCAAAATGGAAAATGGAAATTTAAAGGGCTGCCTCAGGCTGCTTTGATCTGCCCACTGTTCCAGTGATGGGTTGGAGGATACATACATTAATCAGACGAAAAATATCCTCTAAAGCTTGAATTTTCTGCAGTTGACATTTTGTGGGCACAGAACCCATTTCTCTCATTTCCTTAGAGTAATAAATTCCTAAAGCTCCTTAACATCTTCCCTTTGCTGAAAGGAGTCAGGATGTTGTGAACACCCTCTAACAGCCACCAAAACCCCAAATCGTATTTTCCCTCCCCAAAAAGCAAAAAGAGTCTTTTACCTGTCTTCTTCCCCTTGATGAATCCAAACAAGAGCCATATCAGAAGCCACTTAAGCTTCATGGGACTTGTCCACATCTTTTCTCCACTCCTCTGAGGACGGTGAAGTTTTTCAGAAGTGATGAGCTATTGCAAACCAAGCCAAGGAGCTGATTACTGCCTGATGAGGCTGTCTGGGAGGATCACCCACGTGCGCAGCGAGGGCTTTGGTCAGCAAATCATCATTTTGCTGGCTCCACAGAAAAGAACAAAGGCTTCTTTCTGTTCACGTATTAGTCTGTTATCCAGGAAACCAAACCCAATGCTCATTGCTGCAGAGCGTGCCATCATGTGTACGAAGTGGCTTGACACATCAGAGCTCCTGGCTCCAGAGCTTTTTCACATTTCACTACAGCTGAGATCAGTAGAAGTATGGAGACTTTAATAGGTATTTCAGGCTCTCAACCCCAAATCTGTGGCTGGACAGGGGTTAGACAGGGACCATAGCTGTGTCTGGTGTGTGACAATGGATCTCAGGCAACATCTGTGGGCTCTACCTTCAAAAAAAAAGGCTCCATGGTTAATCCTTTTGGCTTTTCAGAGGTCTTCTCTTAGTGATGATAAAGTCACACTGCATTTGGTTTTGATGGAAGCATGTGTGCAGTTTCTCTAAATCACAGCTCAGCTTCTGAAGGAAGGACAGCTTGATTAAAAAAAATGAACAAACAAAAAACAGGAGGGTGAGGCAGGCAGGTTTGGAAAATGTTTCCCTTGCTCCTAAATTGTCAGGGTGTGACAAGCTTCAGTGAAATTCTTCCAAATACCAATGGAAAACTGGAAATTACCAAGGAGGTATCACACTTTATGTAGTTTTTCTCCAGCCATTCCACAGAAATTATTTCCTGTTAGTAACTACAGAATTAATTGTGATAGACTATAAAAAAAAAAAAAAAAAAAACAACAGATTTAAACTATCTGTGGTATGCTATCATGATTATTACGTGCTAGGCATTTATTTCTCCTTTATAAATCCTCAATGAATTAAATCTTATTAACAGGCAAGCTAAGGAATAGATGTGATACATTTTTAACTGCTGCTATGGCTGCATCCATCAGTCTGCCACCTTCCTCCTGATAAAGCTCCCTTTGCTCTTTCCATGAGAGATTTTGTGCAGCTTTGTGATGCAGGTGACAAATCCCCCCGCAGGGTTTGCCAGCTGTGAGGCTTTGCCAGGAGATTATTTCTCAAATCCAAATGCAGCAGGGCATGGAGAACAAGTAAGATTTCTGAAGCAACTGCTGTGGGTAAAAATGCTCTGCTCACCCCACGGCTGCTTCACACTCCAGAGGTATTTACTGCCTTTGCTCTGGTATCAAATTATCTTCCATATTTAACAGTGTAATAGGAAAAGCTCATGCCAAAGCCCTTTGAAGGACTTAGAGAGTTTCACTCCTGAAAAAATCTGTCTGAAAGTCTTAGACCCCAATCCTTCACCTTTTTCCAAGATGCCTGGAGAGACGTAACTGCCTGAACCCTACAGTCATCTGGGCTGGTAAAATGTACTTATTAAGTTGCCTGAAAAGAAATCCCAAACTTTTTATCCTTTCCTTACTAAACACCTCAAAAGAACAATACAACTCTTCTTTTGAGGTGAAGGGATTTACTTGCCAACATCTGCTTCAATTTTTTGCTTGGTCTAACTATTTAATTCCACAGCTATTTTAATGATGGAAACAGAGATGAGGGATGTTTTCTGCAATCTTCCTGCTCAATCTTTCATGCAGCTAATTGATTTCAGGTAGCAAACTTCAGCACAGGTGAGTAACAGCCACTAAGATTTTATCAGAAAATGTGAGTTTTTATCCAGGAATGAATGGAAAGTATAGTCAGTTGTACTGGAAGGAATGGTGACTTCAGGTGGCTCATTGCTACAAACACAGATTGCATGAGCAAGATCTGTAACTCAGCATTTACAACTGTTAAATGTCAGAAAAATTGGTGATGGTTTGTGATAGGAATTAGCCAGATCAGCTTGGGGAAATAGACCAGTTTGCTAAATGATTCTGTGAAAAAGCCAGTGTGGATCCTGCAAGGAACAGACCCAAAGTAGAGCAAGGTAGAGAAGGGGAGAGTGAGAACAGAGAGATCCAGCAAGAAGGTAAGGCACCCAGGCACAGATAAAAATTGGAGTTCATGAGAAGTAAAACATAACTAGCATTATAATTTAGATGGTTAACATGAGATGTTAGCAATAAGGTGTGGCAATAAAGGAAGGGAGGTGCTGTGATACCAGTGGGTATCTGGGAAGTGGTGGAGGGAAAAAAAATAAGAAAAAAGGGCATCTTGAAAATTAAGGAAGATGTACAAGGAAAAGAAGGCTCTGGGATATTTGTTGCTCCTTGACTTTCCTCCATTGATCAGCAGAGTTTTGCTGCTCAGGTAAGTCCTCTGTTTCAGCAGAGAGTTGGGAGGAAAAGAAGCTGTCACGTAGCTCAGGCCACCACAGACAAGATTATAAGGATTATTTTTATTCAATGTCACAAGACCACAAGTACAGAAATGGAGTTGCCAGGGAGTAAACCACAAACACAGCTACAGCCTTTTTAGGTCTAGTTTAAACAAGGGCCTTTTGAAACCTTATAAATGCTTTTAAAACTCTGCACAAACTCATCTGGTGTGGAGGAATGTCCTTTCCTTAAACTGGTCTCTCAGCCAGCTTGAAGAAAGGGCAACACTGTCATCTTACTGCAGCCCTTCCCAGTTCAAAGCAGTTGTAAACATCCATGTAACTCACTGAAATATGCAAACGTTATGTTTTATTCGACTTTTCTGCTGTGAATCACTCTTACACTAATCCTCTATTCAGGGGAATAAGATTTCATATGGACCTTCCCAGGGAGAGGGTGAGGGTGGCTCTAGCAGCTACCTAAACTCTGTTAATCAGCATATTGCTTATACCTCCTTAAAATTATGGTAATGGTGATTGTGAACTCACATTGTGACCCACAAGGGCCCTTCCCAACCTCCACAGCAGCATCCAGCTCTGCTTCAGGGCAGAGGTTTGGGGAAGCCTGAGTTATACCATGTCCTCGAAATTATCATCAGAAAATTTTTCATCCAACCTAACTATCTATAAATGTCAAACTGGTTTTAACCACTTTTTATTTCCCATAAAAGTGAGATAGAGCTGGCACGAGGCACACAAATTTCACACCTTAAATGGAGCATCTTTACCATGTCCACAGGGTTCAACTCAAGAGAGAGTTGTATGGTCAGTACAGTTGCCAGAGTTCCCCCTTGAGTCAGTGGAGAGTCAATAAGGGCACCTAGAGAGTGATTCATCTCCTCTTCTGAACATCTACATCCATCAGATGAGTCACTCTTTTTTTCTCTTCTCTCCCTCTCTCCCTTCTAGCTGCACACAACTGTTAAACCAGCACAACAGGTCTTTTAGGTAGCCCTAGCTGGATGAGACAAATCCAGCCTGAGTTTGAAAACAGAATTTAAATTGATTGTTTAGTGACTGAGAACAGTTTTTTATGCCAAACATCCTGGATATGGGTCACCATGACTCATATTAACTATTCCTTTCTTTGATGCTGAGTTGTGAGATAAATATATGAGGAACATGAAAAACTCTTGGATATATTTAGTTTCCATGTAGCGAGTACTGCCACAATGTTCTTAACACTCCAATGCTCAGACTGGGTTCCCTAATACTTCCCCATGCAAATACAGCTGAATAGTACAAATAACTTCCTTCCTATCCTTATTTGCAATCATCATTCTCTTGGCCTGAACAAAAAAAGATTGAGGAACTGGTAAATGAAGTGTATTATTGCATAGTCATATTTGCTCATTCTCTTCTTTTTATTAGCAGGAAGTTATAGCAAATCAAGTATATTTATTCCTGCAAAGTGCACAAGTCTTGAGACAGCCCCGGCAGTAAATGCCTTATCCAAGACACCATTTCTTTGTTTGATTTCAGTAACAATTTTTTATATTATCTGTAAAGTTATGGAAATACAGCCTAGATGAATTATGAGGTGAGTATGAAATTTATTGGAAAGTCCCTGAAAAGAAAGTGCCTTTAAAATGGTTCAAATCTGTGTCAAATGGAAGAGCGTATTGAGAGGCACTGATTAACTGCCAGAAGAGAAGGAGGCACTGAAAGGTAGTGCCCAGTCTTTGATTATTCAGTATTTCCAGAAGTTTCCTGGATGATGAAAACCAGTTGGCAATGTCACACATGAAAAACTTAAATCTACCTCTGAACTGTACAGCACATGCAAAGAAATCCCTTGTTTTGTGCTACGACAGTGAAGCCATGGATTGAATGCTGCTTGTGGACATTGCACACTGACAAAAGCGTGGAGTAGCAATGGGAATGAAAAAAGGGTCTAGAAAGGTAGGGATGGAGCTCGACTAGACATGGACTAGATGAGCCCTCAAGTCTCATTCCAGACTGGAGTCTAAGGACTATTTAAATAGGGCACATCCCTTTTAATTAGAGGCATCTAAAATTAAGAGAGGGAATGTGAGCAAGTTTTAATGCTCAGTTTGGCACATCCCACTATTCCCATCCCGCCTTTGGCCCTTAAATTGCCAAATGAACTTCCCATGGTTGAAGATCACCATTAGAAATCTTTCTGCTGCGTGGCAGAAGGCAACTTTCTGCATCTTCTTTGCCTTCATGGGCTGGGTAGATGCTTCTGTTGAGGAAGGCAGATTTCAGTGCCTTCCTTTAGCTCAGTGGAAGCAGTTAATCTTATCTCTATGAATTTTGTTGATTCAGCTCTGAACTTAGCACCTCATAGGAAGCTGATGTAGGTGTTCCAAGAACTGGGGCTGAATTCTCTGCCATAGAAATAAAAAGCAAAGAGTTGCATTTCAGTTCTTAGACCTTAATGTAGTAGTGCCTTATCCTGGGAGTGAAAAAAAAAACCTTCTGAACTGGATAGATTTTGAGGATTACCTCCAGTAATCCAAAAAATTAGAACTTCTAAATGCAAACAGTAGTGGGAACTATTTAGAGAAGTTCTTTAGCTCGAGTAATTTGGAAAATTTCTAGATCTAACCACTAACCAAGAAAAGTTGGTGTTCAAGTGTGAAAATTGGTGTTTACTCAGAAAACAAGCACGGAGTGAGAAAATGAAAAGCTGTGTAGAAAGCTCAGGACATATTTTGCTTCAACCAGGCTAAAGAAACAGAAAATAATAGGATTTTTCCCTTCTTGAGCAGAAATTATTAAAGCTGACCCTTTTATTCAGTGCAAAATAAGGGTTAATGCCTTGTTTCTTTGCTTCTAATGGGGCTTAGGACTTTGTCCAACACCTTTATAATAAATCCCAAATCCTCTTCTTACAGAATCAAGTGCAATCCTTCCAATTATTGCCAGAGTAACTCAGGCTGAGATTTGTTACAGAAGTCAGACCTGATGATTTGGGACAGAATTTCAAACCCATGATTTCCTGTGGTTTCTGTAGGATTTTTCCAGTAGGGCATTTTCTAATGCACATTCAGTGGTTCTCAAATACTGCAGTGACAGCAGTATTCAAGCAGGTGTAGATGAGGCACACTAAAATGGGACAATTAAGCATTAATGAGGGAGCACTGGTGTTCAGCAGAGCCAGACATTTGAAGACAGAAAATTATGGGTGAGTTATTAAACAAATAGCTCACTGGTGTGTACGCTTTCCATTGGATCAGATCTCTGTGGCCTGTTTTGGTGCAGTTAACCTCAAACCATTGACTGAGCACTGTTTGTGCAGTGGAGGAGGGTGGGGTTGGGATGGGATCTTTGGATTATCAAATCATACAATTGTAGAGTCACAGAACGGTTTGGGTTGGAAGGACCCGTAAAGATCATCCCATTTCAACCCACCTGTTGTGGATAACGACACCTTCCACTATCCCAGGTTGCTCCAAGCCCTGTCCAACCAGGCCTGCAACACTTCCAGGGATGGGAAGTCAACAGTCTCTCTGAGAAAACTGTTCCAGTGCCTCACCACATTCACAGTAAAGAAATTCTTCCTAATATCTAATCCAACCCTACTGTCCTTTGGCTCTAGGCCATTTCCCCTTGTCCTATCACTCCATTCTCTTGGGAGAAGTGTCTCTCCAGCCCTCTTGTGAGCCTCCTTTAGATACTGGAATGCTGCTCTAAGGTCCTCCTGACCGTGAGATGATGGATATTTGATGTGCAAAGCTCTGAGTAACTTAACAGGCCTATGGACAATTCCAAGGCATTTTGTATCTTTCTCCTAAGGGAGCTTAACTGCTGAGACAAGATGAGAAAAGAATTTTGGATCAACAAGGTGTGTTTTCACATTTCCTCAGTTAATGAGATGTTGGTGTAGACAGAGACTTTTGAGTTAGTCACCTGTCTGCTGTCATGGTGAAAGGAGAGAAGCAGCAGCTCAGATGACCTATTGCTGATGTCTGCTTTGGGGTGAAATGAGCTCCATGGTGAAGTGGCTGCTTCGCTGCACTGGCTGTGAACACCTGAATGCTGCAGATGTCACATTTGGTTTGAGGACACCCACCAAACCTCCCACCTGGCATTCAACTGCCACAAACAAACTCTGCCTGCTATAATTAGCACCAAACATTGCCCTGCGTTGCCTTGGTGTCCATAACAGTCTCCCCGTGCTTAGAGACATTGGCAAAAAAACCCTTCCTACCACTAGGTTTAATCTCTTCAATCAGATGAGCTGGAAATTTGTCCATTGTCCTGGATCCAGACCCTATCACCAACCCCACCATCTCTCTGACTCTTGTGCACAGGTTATAAATGCTGGAGCACCTCAGGTTTGGGGCTGAATTCTGGACAGCTTCATTCTTGAAGGGTAATGCAATTAAAGGTGAAAGTCATGGACTGCAGCTGGAAAATCTGTAGTATGGAAAGGTCCAAGATGTCCACACATGTCCAAAAACCTGTTCTGTTCAGGGCCTCTGATGGTCAATGCCTCTCTACTGTTGGGAGGAAAAGGAAAGAGGAAGGTGACCTAGACAGGATCAAGCTGGCTGTAAAACATGCTAATGAAATGCAGGAGTTATTTCCATAAAGCAGTTCATATTTCATGCCCTGGAGCTGCCCTTCCAAGAAAACAGCTGCTATTTATCAGGCTGTTCAACACAAATATTCTTACTCTTAGAAAGCTCTTCTCTGACCCTTAGGAATTAAATTGTCCACATTTTACATCCAGACCTTATTTCATCACCTGCAATCCATCCAACTAAGGGACCTGCCTGGTGGTTGACTTCGGAGGTTGCAGAGAAATCATTCATGTGGGGCAAACGGCTTCTAACTTTCTGCCAGAGATCAGGACAGAGCTCACTGTAAGTTACAGAAATCTGTGCTGAAAAGGGGTCCTCACCCCAAAATGCTAAGCTCAGAGAGTGAGTGCAATTGACTTTGAATCTGATTTATTTACCAACTGTACAAAATGTGCAAATTTTGCTGGAGGTCACTTTCACCCAGCAGAATTCCACCATGTGTGGGATGGCCTTGTGCTTTGAAAGGGTACATGGACACTGCAGGCAGGAAATAAGATAAAAAAAAAAACATGTGGGATCTTTTATATCTCTTCTGGATGTACACTTACCCTTTTCTGTATTGATGCCTCTGATTATCACAGTTCAGCACTTCTAAAGTCCTGTCTATTTTGATCCCTGCATGGTGATAACCAAGGACGACCCTATACAGTCCTCTGAAGAAAGCATTAAAAAATCTTATAATTTAAGGCTCTGTCCTAAGGTGGATGGTTCCAGCTCCTAAATTTCTTTATTTCTAATTCCCAGAGATCAACATTCCCTTATCTCAAGAGTTTAACTTGCACCTTACTTTTACTATAGGCAATTATTAAATAAGTCTCTGAAAGTGAGAATATTTTGGACAAAGAGTTTCATATGTCCCTGTGTCACACAGAGGCTGATGTCACTTGTGTTGAAGGAAGAAAGAGAGGACAATTTCCAGGGCTGATTTACTTCCTATCAGCCAGACTGCCCCTCGCTCAGATGCCCTCATGACCATCTTCATTATATCTGTCACCTGCATGATACAAAGAGTAGCACTCAAAAAACATCTCATTAGCCGTTTTCATGGTGAGCAAGTGGAAAACCTGAAATATGTGGTGTGACTAATAAAAGCCAGACACTGAGCCTCCTCAATTTGGAGTGTTTTTGTCGGTCATTTAAAGTTAGAAGTGGAAAGTACTCCAAATGCTCTGCCAGACATGTGCAGCTTAGACTATAAAAGAATAGATGAAAGATAATATGAAAAATAAATCGTAATAGAATTATAGTACCTACCAGCCTGGCTGTTCAGTATTCACCAAGATGATTACTTCTATATCATCTCTCTTTAGTGGGATCAAGAAAATTCAAAAATTAAATATTTGCACAAAAAACAGTAACTGCACCCATGTTAATGCAACTGGGTTTGCATTCTGGTTGCTGTGGCATCTCAAACATCCATGCACAGCCAAAGCTCAGCTTCTCACACACTTCCAAAAGTGACATTGTCCCAGCAGAGCTGCTGGCACTCACCGATTGTCACAGGCATTGCTGTCAGCTCCCCGTGGTGACACAGCCTGGCTCTGCCTTTGGAATGCTCCATTCTGGCAACATCCAGCTCCAGTGTGGAGCTTTGAAATGAGAAATCATGACCAACAAATGGGAATTTCCTATACATGGGAAACCAGAGGAGACAGCTAAGAGCACCTCATCCTAATTTTGGCTCCTCCACTAACTCCAAATGTGGATTGGGGAAGTCACTTCCTTGCATCTCTCCCTTGCCCAACACCTGTAACTCTTCATTACAATAAATTCTTGATAAAACCCTTCATATGAACTGCAGAGATGTCTCTATGTTCTCCTGCTTGATGGCATGTGCAGTCTTTGAGCTAAGACAGAACTCTGTCTTAGAATCACAGAATCATTTGGATTGGAAGGGACCTTAAAAGATCCCCTTGTTCCAACCCCCTGCCATGGGCAGGAACACCTTCCACTATCCCAGGTTGCTCCAAGCCCTGTCCAACCTGGCCTGGGACACTTCCAGGGCTCCAGGGGAAGCCACAGCTTCTTTAGGTAACCTGTGCCAGAGCTCACTACACACAGAGTGAATAATTTTTTCCTGATATCCAATCTAACATTGTCGTCTGTCAGTTTAAAGCCATTCCCTCCTTGTCCTGTCACTCTATACAAAGTCCCTTTCCAGCTCTCTTGGAGACTGCTTAGGTACTGGAAGGTGTCTGAAGTTCTCCCCAAACCCTTCTTTTCTCCAGGCTGAAGGATCATTGAAAACATCTTCTAATTCTGAAAAACTAGAAAACAACAGAGCAGAACTTTAGTCAAAATGTTTCCACCTTACATTTAAAAAGAAAGAGAGAAAAGCTTCATTTGTTTTTACTTCAGGAAGCTCTCAGCACCAACTGAGAAGAAAGTCCCTTTCTAAAATAACAAGCAAGTCATTAGCACTTCTTGTACTTTTTTAAGGTCACCATTACAGATATTTTTGATAACACATCCTTTTACGCACATGTGGTCTGGTCTGATGGCAGAGATAATGCTGTTTACCTGAAGAGTAGGTTTGGGGTTGGTTTTTAAGTCTTCCTTGTTTTTCAGGAACAGAAGGATGGACAATGCTCACACCTGGCATTGCTCGTTTATGGTTAAAGCATTGGAACGAGTATAGAAGGAAAAGCAGAGCACATGGTGAATACTGTCAGGCTGAAAAAGACGGAAGTTCAGTGTTCAATTTCCATCACTTGTCTTCCATGATACAATGATCTGATCCATGGTGGGATCAGATCATCAAGAACTTTAGAGGACGCTACCTCTGGCTACACTGCTTTTGTTTTTTTAAGAAATGTAAGAGTTGACAGGCTGGGCAACATTACCCATCAGGGTAGTTCAGCATCAGGCCCTTTTCAATAATCAGGAAAGTATTTCTGAAGGAAGAGGCAAGAAATCCCACCCAGAAAAATGCAGAATAATCAGCCTTTGTTCCTAATCTTGTTTTAACTTCCAGTCATTAGGTTGTTTTATAACATATAAGATTAAAGTTTTTCTCTCTTGAATGAGATATACACCAGAACAAACACAAAGCTCTTTGTTTCTTACTCGAGCAGCATCTTGTAAATTGTAGAGTTATCAAAAACTGTATGGCAAACATACATATTTTCATAAAATTAAAATATGACCAAAAATAAGGATACAAAGTGGAATATGGAAAATGTCCCAGTGAATTAGAGAAGTGCTGTTCCAAGGATTGTGTTCTATAGATGACTGACCACCTGGCCACAGCACATGCTTGAAAACGTATTGAGTATCTCAGTTTCAGAAAGGTAAAACTGAATGAGATTAATTATATTATAATTATATAAGACAACATCCTTGAGTCCATATATCTGTATATATGGTCCTCTTGTGAGATGGAAAGTGTAACTTCAAAACAGCTGGAAAATGCTGCTTGGGGCTTGAGGAAGTTTCAAATCCTAAGCCAGAATCATATCCCTTAGACCAGACTGGTCAGGGATGAGGACATTTCAGTGTTCCTGTCTTTGTTGGCATCACACACCTCTGTAGCAGAAACAATCTGGAAGAGTTGGCATATAAATCCTCTAGGACTACCCTAAACCAGCATTTCTTCATTCATCGGATTCTGAACATCTGTCTTAGCTTCAAAAATTCACCTGAATATCAATACCACTGGACACACTTCAGGGCCCAGGATGCTGCGCATGAACTACATGGGAAGAAATCCACACAAAAAGACAGATGAGATCATGTCCCAGCACAAAATTCTGCATGGAAAAGAAGATTAATTTCTGTTTAAAAGCTGGGGATCCCTAATGGATGAGGAGAACTCCTTTTAACATTTTTCCAGTGGTCAGAGCACTTGCAGAGTAAATCCAGAGCAAGTCCTGGATGCTAAATCTTCTCCTTCGTCTCTCTGGAGAAGTAGAGCAAGTAACAAAGCCATAGAAAAAAAAATCACAGAATCATCAAATAGTTCAGACTGGAAACAAGGCTGGTAATGAGATCCCACCTGAATTTATTGCCCTGGGGCTTGCAAAGCTGCAACGATGGCGACTGCACAACCTCTCTTGGCAACCTGTTACTATCCATGAGAATCTCAGTGTCCATCAATGTGCTTTAACACCAAACAGTTCTGTTTCTGCCAAAAATGTCATGACAGCCACCATGTCAGGACATCAGAGAATTCTCTTTGAACTTCAAGTTCTTGGACTCAGCTGTTTTGGGCTGAAAACAGTGGTTCATGAGAACTTGATATAAATCTTGAGCAAGCGGAAGGGTAACCTCACCTATCTGTGAATCATCAGAGCAGAGGCATTTCCAGAGCAATGTCGCTACGCTCGATAACAACCCACAGTTCTTAGAATTTAATCTTGTATCCAGAATTTTATTTCAGTCCAAAAAGACTACCTGGAAATTTAGATAGAGCTTTCATTCAGATGTTTGTAAAGCTGATTTTCTTCTCTGCTTCCAAACCCTCCCTCACTGTTTGCATTGGCTTCCACTATCTTTCTCTGTTATTAGTTTTAAAACTGGTGACCAATACAACAGTGGTTTAACTCCCCCCATCCCCCTCATTTTCATAAAATCACAAAATCATAGAACATTTTAAGCTGGAAGTGGCACACAGGGATGACTGAGTCCAACTTCCAGCAAAGGTTCTTAATCCAGATCTTTGCAGGTCCCTTTCAACTAAGGATCTTCTAGAATTCCAAAAAGACAAACCTCCTGAAATCCCTCCAGTTTCTCAGGCAGTCGGATTTTCAGGATGTAAGAAACCTGCATTTTTGCCACAGAGACCCACTGTGTGGCTAACACAGGGGAGTTCTGAATAATTTCTTATCCAAATCCTTCCTCTAGCAGAGCAGCACAGCCCTTTTTTTCCTCAGTGATGGCAGATATTCCATCTGTACTGAGTCCAGTCATGTGTAATATTTTCACTGTTGTTTTTGACATTTTCTCACTTCTTCAAACAAGCTTGAGACAGTGGCAGTAGGACAAAATGGTCATTTCTTCATTTAAAGCATGCTTTTTTTTCCCATGGCTGCCAAACAAAAACACTTCTCGTGCAGTATCAAAAGCAATGGAATTTTCTTTAGTTGTCATGAAAAATATTGAAGTAAGTGTGTTGGAAACTTCATCTGTGATGAAATGTTTCTGTTCTGAGACATTTCTTACTCATTTTAGTTATGGAACTCAGCTGAAGTTGAAACTAGGTGAAAATGTGAAGCAAGTAAAAAAATAGGGGAAAAACCCTCACAATTTTCTGGGGGTTTGGGTTATTCTATATATGGCAAAAATCACTGTTTCCTTTCCTTCACTGCTTTCAGCGTCTTGGGCTGCAGTGCAAGATGTAACCAGCAGTGTGTATTCTATCACCATCTATTGAAACTGGGGCAGGGGTGGAGTGGGGTCACCCTCTGTCAATGGGCCAGATGTTAAAAAAACAGCTGGAGAAGCTTTCTTTATCTCTTCCACAATCCATGCTCTTCCGGGGAGAGATCTTCTGCTAATGAGTCAGTGAGTGTCACTGATAAACTCACATTATCCCACTGGGAAATGCTGCACCCAGGGGATGCCAAGCATTCCTACCTGGATCCAATCTGGGATTGGGAACACCAAGCATTCCTACCTGGATCCATCCAATCTGGCATTGGGAACACCAAGCATTCCTACCTGGACCCAATCTGGGATTGGGAACACCAAACATTCCTACCTGGATCCATCCAATCTGGGATTGGGAACACCAAGCATTCCTACCTGGATCCAATCTGGCATTGGGAACACCAAGCAGCTTTTCCCACTGCATTCCCAGAGGAACACCAGCCCCATCTCTCCCCATTGGACCTTCAGAGGAAACCTCCACCTTTCTCCAGGATCTCTGCTCCACTAGAGCCACATCTGCCACTGCAGCAGGGCTGCAGCCACCATGGAATGGCACTGCTACCAACACTGTGACCCACAGGGTGTCAGGTTGTATTCTGAATCTGTCAGTGGTTTGGTGTTCTTTTGTATTACTGCATTTTTATTTTAATGTTCGTAATAAAGAACTGTTATTCCTATCCCTATATCTTTGCCTAAGAACCTCTTAATTTCAAAATTATAGTAATTCAGAGGGAGGGGGTTCACATTTTTCCATTTCAAGGGAATTCTCCTGCCTTCCTTAGCAGACACCTGTCTTTTCAAAACCGAGACACAGTTGCATTTTCAGCTATTCCCTTAGCAGAAGAAAGAATATTTCAAGTTCCTTTCCTACCATTTTCAATTTCTTCAGGCTGCAACTCCTTGAGATTTGGGGTTTCTTTTTTTTTTAAGGCAGCAAACATAAGCTGATTTTCCCAATCCAGGACAAGTTTTCCACTGGGATGTTCCTCTTCGTAGTTCATTTTGTCCTGTAGGCAAAGCTGGAGATCAATGGGAGGACAACAGCAAGCCTTTCCTAGGCGGGAGGGGGGGTGTGGTGGAATCAAAAGAACATCAAATACAGAAAGGCTTGGAGGTTCTGACAGGATCACCACAAAAAAAGTGTGGTGTGTAGCAGGGTTGGTTCTCTGTTTGGGATCACCACCACTGCCTGGAAACCACTGTTTAACGGGATTTCACTAATTTTTTGAGCAGGTTGACACTGCTCTGATCAGCACTCGTGTTTTGCTTTTGTACCACATGCTGTTCCTCACCCTTTCCCACATGTGTGGGTGGGAGCCACTCTGCTGATCCTCAGAGGTTCTGAAGGGCAGTTTCTCATAGCCACCCCAAAAAACTCCAGTTAGGTTGCCATGCACTGCCCTCTAATGCCATTTTGGCATATTAGCAGCCCTCACCCTCAGAGGAGATCTGCAACATAAAACAAATCATCCACCAAAAATTGCTATCAATGCTTTAGGGAAATGAGACATAAATGAGACATTTATATGATGCCTTTCCCCCCCCCCCCCCCAGCACTGCTTTACTTTACACATTTTTAGACATCACCATCAGGGAGAAAAATGAAAACTCCCTATTGACCTTTTCTGGACCATTTTGGGTCCTTGATGCTTTCAGGATCCCCTTCAGCTGCCACTTTTCACCCAAGACATCTGATTTCTTTAGGTTTTTCATTGTGCTCCTGCTTCTTGGAGAGGATGAGGTACCCAGGAGTGCAGGTGGCCACTCAAACGTGCATGTGCATGTTGGATTTATGAGGATACTTTCTCCTTTTTTTAAGATTTTAATGCTTCCCAGCAGCCTGTTTGCTTTCCTGCTTCCTTCCTTCACTAAGTAGGCATTTCTGGAAAATTATCCACAATGAATGCAGCATCTCTTTCCTTAATGGAAGCAGCTGATTTAGAGCTGCTGCTGTGTGTGTTTTGTTAGCGCTATTTTCTCTTGTGTGCATTGCTTTGCATTCATTAACTGGGTCCCATCTGCCATCCCATCACCCAGCCAGTGCCATGCCATCCTTCTGCAATTTCTTGCTTCCAGCTTTTGGCTGATTACTCAGAAAAAAATATTGGGATTTGCAGCAGATTTCACCACCTTGGCTGTTCACCTTTTCTAGGTGGCCTGTTGGTAAAATGAGGGGTTCCAATCAAGGCTGGTGGCTCTTCTCACTGTGGGAAAATCAGTTTATTCACAACGTTTTGGATCTCCCTGTTATTAATTCCATCTCCTCTCCTCTCACTGGTGTTCAGGACACCCAGCTGCATCAAACTCATCTCAAAATGATGAAAAAATTGTGAAGCTGGGAGAAAAGAGCTGCAAGAAAACGTGAAGACAGAACCATGTGAGATTGCAAAGGCAGGTGTAGAGGTAGAACTGGTGACACAATGACGAGTGGGGTTCAAGAGGAAAATCACCAACATGGAAAAGTTTGAAATACAAATGGAAAAAAATAAAAAGAGCTGGAAGATCAGACGTCAGCATCTGTAGGAAGCACAGAGCTGGCCAGTGCTCCCCACCTTTGCAGATGTGGCTGAAAAGGAGATTTCAGCCACAATTAATCAGTCTTCAAGATGTGCCGTGCTGGGGATGACCTCAAATATTTCTCATCTATTTCCAGTCTGTCTGGGACCTTGGCAGCAGGGTGAGGTTTCTTTATCTGCCAGCAGCCTCCCCGAATTTAATGAGAAGGATTTTCTTGGCCCCTTTGCTCCTAAATGGCTGTGTACAAATACACTGTGGCTATTATTACAAACAGCAATGGATCAGTTTTGATCCGTGCCTAATGCGCTTTTTAAACTTAACCAAGAGCTGCTTCTCTCCTTGTGAGTTACCTGATTCGTGGCTTTAATAGGTAGCTATTTACAGGTCTGATAATTCAACCTTTACCCTCCCTACTATGACTTGTTCTGAGGAGGAACTGAAATCTCCTGTCGCTCTTGTGTCTTCTACCTTTGCAGACTCTAATCTCCTTTGAGTTTCTCTCAGTGGCTGGCATGCTGTGATATTGCTCTGTGACATTTCAATCCACAGGGATTTCTCTCAGTACCTTTTGAGGCAATTAATTATTCGATTACTTCCTTTAAGATACATAATTCTTTTCTCACATGGATTCTTAAGCTGTAAAAGCAGTGCCTTGCTGATTTGTTTTTCGTCTTCCACAAGGTAACAGATATGCCAATTATATCAGTCCATCCTTTAAAAAATAAAGGCACTGCAAAAGCAAGAAACCATAGGAGGATGCTTGGGAGATCTTCTATAAATATAGTGAAGATAATATCTTCTTATATTTACAAAGCTTTATGTCATTATGAAAATAGACATAAATATGTTTAGAAAGATTGGGTTAATAGAAAGCAGCATAAGTACAAGGGGAAGTAGTAGCTTAATTTATTTATTTATTCAGCTAACCACGGGGAAATAAACTGCACAGTAGCACAGTCGGAAGCAATGCTGGAGATAAAGACTTTCTGATTAATACAGAGATAGTGCTTGTAATATTTTGAGGTCGAGGTGCCAGATCTATCTGCTTCGGGGCTGGAGGTTGTGTTTGGCTTTGCAGACAGTCTTGCGTGTTCATTTGCATCATCAAATAGTGATGAGCATAAATACAGCCCTGCCCTCGGTTCCTGTCACTGTCACCACAGAGACCAGTGTCTGTTGCTCCTGCTCTCGGGAGGATGCTGGAGACTCCAGTGAGGTCCGCCCTCAGCCTTCTCTTCTCCCGCACAACCTAAATGCCCTCAGGGCTTCCCCTCCAGACCCTCCCTCATCCCGGTGGCCTCCTCCGCACGCTCTCCGTGGCTCAGGGACTCTTGTGATTACATAAAAGCTCCGAGTGCAGACTACACTCGACGTGCGCTGTGAGAACCCGAAGGAACCAGGGCTTCTTCTTATTCTTCGGGCAGGCAGCTTCTTCGCCACTGGGAGGGTAGCTGAGGCAAGCATTCCAGCCGGCCCCTCCACTCCCTCCCGCCTGCCCCAGCCGCCGGGCGCTGCCGTGCCGCCCTCCCGGTCTGTCCCGGGCTGGCTGTGAGGGGCGGCGATGCCGCTCCCGCCTGTCCCCGTCTCCGGGAGGTGCGGTGCCACCCTCACGGTCCGTCCTGGTCTGGCTGTGAGGG